>LUCM01008042.1:21736-105776 GCA_008360955.1 Fasciolopsis buskii
GCATAGACCAACCAAACTCGGCAACATAACAAATCTGGCGACGGGGTTTTTCGAAGTCAATGCAATCAGCCGATAACCACCATGGATGCGGACATGAAAAAAATGTTCCAGACCCAACTCAAACTAATGGAGGCTCTAACTCAACGGATTGGGAGCATGACCACAACAACTGGCAGCCCTGAAATTTCAGCAGATTCCGTGCTTCGCTCAATGACCGATTTCCTACACGATCCACAGTGCGGCGTTACGTTTGAATCCTGTTCCAAACGCTACGAGGACGTGTTCACTATCGACCTAGTGGACAAAGACGACAAAACCAAAGTGCGATTACTCCTGCGAAAACTGGGTCTTGCAGAACACACGCGGTACATTAACTTCATCTTGCCGGATGAACCATCAAGCCGCACATTTGACCAGACTGTTCAGACTCTAAAGGAAATTTTCGGTGAGCCATCTTCCCTTCTCAACACACGATATCAATGTCTGAAACTCGCCAAACGGGACGTGGACGACCTGGTAACATGCGCAGGAATTGTTAACCGTGAGTGTGGCAGGTTCAAACTGGGTGCATTGACAGAAGACCAATTGCGGTGTCTGATTTTCATTTGTGGGCTTCAGGCCCCAAGCCATTCAGACTTGCGCACCCGTCTTTTGGCCAAAATCGAACAGCAACCAGACACAACTTTGGAACAACTCGTAGACGAGTGTGAACATTTATCTTATCCGAAACATGACGTGGCCATGATTGAACGACATGAAAGGTCCTACAACAGTGTGAACGCTGTTAAAGTTGGAAATCCGCCCACACCAGCTCGGAGGTCTCATACACGTTGACAGTTCAAACCCGCCAAGCCCCGCTCGCCTTGCAGGTACTGTGGAGCGTGGCACTTTCACATCTTCTGTCCGTTTTACACCCACCAGTGTAAACAATGTCATCATGTGGGACACAAGGAAGGTTTCTGCCAATCCAAAAGATTCTCACGACCAGCTCGTCTCAGCCCAGGCAAGCCAAAGTCAGCTAACGACCACGCGAGCGTTCATTCATTCGGCCTTGTGGCTGCCTGTCGATTAAACGCCGCCCACCGCAGAAGGGTAGGAGAGGGGGACGGTTAATCGGAGGAAATAAGTTTTATTATATTTTGACGTGTGCATATTCGAGGCATCTGTGGCGTCATCGTGACCAGCTTATCGATCGTAAATTGAGTTTACACAGCAACAGCAAGGTCCGTCTTACTCTGCAGCTCAGAGTTATGACTATTGCGGACCCGTGTCTTTGTAGTATTTGCCAGATTATGTTGGGAAACGTTTTCATAATAACTTTGCTTAAGCGTTCCGTGTTGAGTTCCAGTTTCAGTCTTGTGACACACCGAATCTTAATAGATTAGGGATAGAGATACGTGTTGCTTATGCCCGAAATCTGCTTACTTCATGTGTTGTTCTCCTAGACAGTTGGCGGTTTTGTGACGACCAGAAAGGACTAGCTCGCGACATATGGTATGAAGACTATGATCAATGTACTGTTCTGAGCAGGTCCTGTTAAATTACCCGGTGGAGCTTCACGAGGTTCCTCACGCGATGGCTTGAGATCTTGACTGAGATAATTAGGTGGCACAGTCATTGGCGTTTTTGAGTCCGAGCTCCCTCTATGTAGTTCGCTTCAAATGTTTCCGTGCAATTGCGATGATGCTTTGATGCTGCAGCCGGTGAAATTAGCACAAAGTCGGTGTTTGTAAAGGTAAAACTGAACTGTACTTCGCTATTTTTACCCGTTGGCATTCCGCCGCACCTTTTTTCTGATATATTTTATGCTTACGTATAATGGAAGGCACATGCCTCACACTTGCTTAGGTCTACCATCCGGGACGGGGAAACTGGCACTGTGCTACAAAGTCACGTAACGTCCAACAGGTAACGAGCCAGGCTCCAGTGGATTCTCATCGGCCACGAAAATGATTAACTGATCTGAGGTGCAGACCTCTAACTTTTTTGGTGACAGATACTTAATCCATTTGATCGCTGATGTCACACTGTTCGTTCCACTGACGTAGTTCCAGCTCACCGTTTAAAATGTGAAAAGCAAATTTCGACTTCCTCTTTTCATCTCATCTTCATAATCATGCCGGCTGTCGTTGTATCCTCATTCCTTTTGGATTTGCAGTTTGGTCGTGGTCTGGTTATGCCATTTCGAACGATCTCAAGCGAGCTATGCAAAACGGTGTACTTGCACTTGAAAAGGAAGCTGTAGCGATGTCGAAGAACAACTCGTCAATATCTAATAACTTTTCACAAGTCCTCAAAGTAACACATTCCCGTTCGCATCTGAACGCATCTCAACTGAAAGATCTGTTCAGACCTCAGCGAATTGAATTGGTTCCGGCCGGTGGATCAGGTTTGTCCTCATTTCAACCATTTTCTCCACTGTACTCATTACCACTCAAGATTCTTTTATGACGTGCTTGAAGCATGTGTAGTGGTTAGAGCTCCAAGGGCCGACTACATGGCAGGGTGGCGGAACTGACAGTCATGACCTTGAAACTTGGAGTGGCATTGGACCACACAACTTTTCTCTAAATCAGGCGTTGTAACGACCTGGGCAACAGCGGCTTGCCGTCTTCCACGAAAATGACCGGTCTAAATGGGATTTGCACCTCTGATTTTTACGGTGATAAATGCTTAACTTGAACGCCGCCTGCCTTTGGTGTGACTGAGACGGCAACTTAAACCTGTGACTTCGGGTGGAAAACCCACTTAAGGTCCTCGTTTAGTGTGACCACAGCAATGAACCGGACGGCAGAAAAACTGGTTACGGAAATTATTCTAAGGAATGGGGATTCTCACAACCAAACTTTCCGAATTCCCTACTGTTCTTCCCGCGTTCCGTCAAGTTTCTGAGTTTCGGGCTGTTGATGAGAAATGAAACCAAGCGTGTGTTTTTAAAAATTTTCAAGTATCCTTATCGTAATGGTTGGTTTTTATTAGATTTTATCCCGTCAACAGAATGACTACTGCGACAGTTCTGTTTGCCGGTGTCCTTCCTTTGCTAATTAGTTCGATGCCCTGACTAATCCGGCTTCTGGAAACAAAGCCCATTGAGGCGATTTTGCTTAGTGTGAGCTCACTATGCCCCGAAAGGTAACTGTGTTCATCTTATCATGGAACGAAGTTTCCTCAGAATCGATCGTCCATCGAATTTGCAAAAGTGGATGGTGATGTCATGACGTTTAGTGTTTACATCTGGCGTGAATCTTTTTTTTTCTGTTTTACTTTACTACTGTTAAGGTCGGTATTGCTTTTATTTGATCCAAACCTAGTTCTGTCAACAGTTTTTGGTTTGTTGTTTGTGAAGTATGTTCATGGAGTTCTGATCGCTGGGCTTGGTTTTTCGATCGCAAACGTTTCATCATCAATCAGCGTGTCATCGTCAGTTGTACTGACAATGTTATCTCGACTGGTGATCAAACGTTTGCGATCTAAACACCGAACTCAACGAACATAACATCATTTAAACCAACAATCTGAACTACGATCAACACAAAGTCTTATGGTGTCGTCGCTTTCTCTCACTAATACATCTTCTTGGGCCCCATAGCGGATTTTCTCAGCAGTGACTGGAACTGCATGGACTACGTCGAAAATCCATTGGTTTCGGATCCAGCAGTGATACACATAATAATCATGCCCCCAGTTACGAGGTACTAATGAAACTTGAGAATTGATCTACCTGATCAGTGTTGCTGGTTTACCGATGTCGCCTAAAATCATATCCGAGTAGCATTGTCGCACAGCACTGAAGGCGGTTGATCTAGAAATCGCAAATGGATGCTTGTGGGAAGAATGCAGCGATGATGATAGAACATTTTGCGAATTTTCTTCACCACAAACATGACAGCCAAAAGCTCAATCTGCCAGCAGTGGCACTCTCCGGAAATCAGTGATCGTGTGAAATGGGAAATAGCCTTTTCCATCTCGAAACATTTGTGATATAACGGAACCGATCTCATACTTGGAGGCATCTGTTGCATTCAAACTGTCTGGACTGGGTTGAACCGATCGGAGTCCAACACTGCTTTACTCGTTCTTACGACCTAGCAGACGATTTCCACTTTTTACGCTTTTTCAGAAGCCCATTCGTTTAATGACGAAGGTGATGCGTTTTCGTTGAAAGGTACTGTAATGACTCATGGGGCTCAGAAAAACACTCAACGTGTGGGTCTCTTGGCTCGACCGGGGCATTTATTTAATGATTTCGATATTTGATGGATCCCTGGGCGGGGACCGCCCCCGTCAATAATGAAACCGAGATATTTCACGTCGGGCATAAAAAGGTACACTTATCCAAACGTAATCAAAAGTCGTAGACTTAAATACGACTGTGCACCGTCTGGATTTCAGCCTGTCTCAATAATCTCGTCTAGGTTGGCTGCAGCTTCTTCAGTTCCTGTGAACAGTGTCCATGATTTGTTGAAAAGTGCCGATAGGGATCTTCACGCAAAAAGACAGACAAATGAACTGGATTAATCCAGAGTGATTGCTCATTATCCAGACTTCCTTGGAATGCTCGTCTGCGTTTGCTTTCAGATAAGTGTCTGAAAAATGCAGCTTCTCTAAATACGTCTCATCATTAGGTTTGACAAGCAAGTCCTTCGGAACGGGTCCGGGATAGTGATTGACGTCCAGAGCTGCATTGAGACCGGCGGAAAAGCCAGCACGTAATCGAACATTGTCATTTCACTTTTTGCCCACAACGATTGGCGCCACCCATGTGGAGTAATTCTCTGTGCTACAGCGTCTCGCTGAAAGTGTTCAGTTTCTTGGTGGACCACCGTGAGATGGCATCGTGGGGAACTAGTCTTTTTGGTTGGATATCACGTTTCGCATTTAGAAGCACACAGGATAGACTTTATTCTTGCGCAACATTCGAGACCACCTTGAGAAACATGCATATTTCTATAGCAAACTTCACATCAATTTGACAATCAGTTGATGCAAGAATAATGATGATAAAAGCCGACGTAGAGTGAACTGAACAGTATGATATTTGCTCTGCCTCAGCTTATGGATTTCAGCCTGTCTCAATAATCTCGTCTAGGTTGGCTGCAGCTTCTTCAGTTCCTGTGAACAGTGTCCATGATTCGTTGAAAAGTGCCGATAGGGATCTTCACGCAAAAAGACAGACAAATGAACTGGATTAATCCAGAGTGATTGCTCATTATCCAGACTTCCTTGGAATGCTCGTCTGCGTTTGCTTTCAGATAAGTGTCTGAAAAATGCAGCTTCTCTAAATACGTCTCATCATTAGGTTTGACAAGCAAGTCCTTCGGAACGGGTCCGGGATAGTGATTGACGTCCAGAGCTGCATTGAGACCGGCGGAAAAGCCAGCACGTAATCGAACATTGTCATTTCACTTTTTGCCCACAACGATTGGCGCCACCCATGTGGAGTAATTCTCTGTGCTACAGCGTCTCNTGGCATCGTGGGGAACTAGTCTTTTTGGTTGGATATCACGTTTCGCATTTAGAAGCACACAGGATAGACTTTATTCTTGCGCAACATTCGAGACCACCTTGAGAAACATGCATATTTCTATAGCAAACTTCACATCAATTTGACAATCAGTTGATGCAAGAATAATGATGATAAAAGCCGACGTAGAGTGAACTGAACAGTATGATATTTGCTCTGCCTCAGCTTATGGATTTCAGCCTGTCTCAATAATCTCGTCTAGGTTGGCTGCAGCTTCTTCAGTTCCTGTGAACAGTGTCCATGATTTGTTGAAAAGTGCCGATAGGGATCTTCACGCAAAAAGACAGACAAATGAACTGGATTAATCCAGAGTGATTGCTCATTATCCAGACTTCCTTGGAATGCTCGTCTGCGTTTGCTTTCAGATAAGTGTCTGAAAAATGCAGCTTCTCTAAATACGTCTCATCATTAGGTTTGACAAGCAAGTCCTTCGGAACGGGTCCGGGATAGTGATTGACGTCCAGAGCTGCATTGAGACCGGCGGAAAAGCCAGCACGTAATCGAACATTGTCATTTCACTTTTTGCCCACAACGATTGGCGCCACCCATGTGGAGTAATTCTCTGTGCTACAGCGTCTCGCTGAAAGTGTTCAGTTTCTTGGTGGACCACCGTGAGATGGCATCGTGGGGAACTAGTCTTTTTGGTTGGATATCACGTTTCGCATTTAGAAGCACACAGGATAGACTTTATTCTTGCGCAACATTCGAGACCACCTTGAGAAACATGCATATTTCTATAGCAAACTTCACATCAATTTGACAATCAGTTGATGCAAGAATAATGATGATAAAAGCCGACGTAGAGTGAACTGAACAGTATGATATTTGCTCTGCCTCAGCTTATGGACCGATTGTGGAATTCAAAGTGAAACCATTTTTGTGGTAATTTCCTACGGCTGTCAATGCCTTCGGCCCCGGTCATGTTTTATGTACTATTTCCGCTGTTGCTCACTTTTACCACGTGTTGAATTCACTGTATGTTCATTCTCTCACTGTCGAGCGCATTAAGTCGTCGGAACGTTTGATATGACTTATTTTTCCTATCCTGTTATATGGCACTGTTTCTTCAAGCAGCAATATCACTTGTGGTCGTCACCAGGCTCTAAGTTGATAGTACATTCCATGTTCTATCGCATTCCCCTGTGACCTTGTGCTCTGATCGATATAACTTGTAAATTTCGCTTTATTTGTTTTTCTTACTTCCCAGCGCTTTGTTGTCCGTTTTCTTTCCGGTCTTACTAGGTAGTAAACTACGAATCTTGACATTGTCTTCCTCTATTTTTCTTATTCATACGATTGCTGTTCTTTGTGTTTAGGTTATAAAGTACTCAGTTTGATCGAACGTAAAGCTCATTTGTACGTACACCCGTCGACTACACGGCGTTGGGATGTGTGTGCCGCGCAAGCGATGCTCGAAGCAGCCGGTGGTCGTTTGACCGGGCTGGACGGGACGCGGTTGACTTACCACGCGAAAGACTCCGTGAAAGTGTCCAAAAGCATCGGTCTGTTTGCAGCCGCATCAATTTCCGAGCACAAAAAATGGCTCCCGGTGGTCAGCCGTTTGGTGATGAAAACCTAATCTACAATGTCACGTAGTTGTCCCATTCACTCAATGATGACCCGTCGCTTTTCTCGCAATTTGGCATGCAGCATTTTGTTCAACTTCTTCTTTCACTAGCATAGCTGACAGTTTTTTATAAAGATTTTTTTGTTAACCTAAAAGCCATCACCCCTTCCCTACTTTTTATTCTCATGTTGGTCACTTCAAATCCAACAATTTCGTGTAAAAATGACCCATCCACCTCTACAATATCTGACCGATGGGCATCCTAGCTAAATTCACTCGGTTTATTCCTTTTAGCTTGCTTTTGTTTGACATTGTTAAAAAGTGACATTTTCCAGTGATTTAATATCGCGAGTGGACATACACACGCGCAACAAAATGGATGTTTGAACCGGATACATCTCATCACGAACAATCTGTACTCCGTTCTTGATCATCATTCTCTTCGTTGTAGAACCAGTCCAATTATTCTTGTCTGGCTAATTCGATTGCAACTATTAAATGCGTTACCTGACGATAATTTTCCACGAATGCGTACCAGTATTTCACACGTGGACATGGACACATGTCGAAGTTGTCATTCAAACGTTCCCGTGTATGTATTAGCCGTTTTTGAGAATTTCATTTTTTGAATGTGGCAGAACAGCTTTATTCCCAGCTCCCATGCATTGTGACTTCATTGAGGATAACTCAGTCACTACATCTGTGACATCCGATCTCTGTTGCTTGTGTTTTACTATACGTCTCCCACGCGTTCGTCGATCCGCGGTCCAGTCTATCCTACGTTCTTTTTTTCTCGATATCTCATTTGCCCCTCGGAGATGGTGCTTCTTGTACAGTCATTTAATTCATTCCCAATAATTTATTCATAAATATCACTCGTCGGGTTTTCGGTGTCACTTAAGCATGTTTGGGGTAGACTTCTTCTCCACTTTGACTGGAACGTGGCTCGATTGTTCATGGTTGTTTGCTTCCGATTCACCACTTATTTTCATTTTTAAACATCTCACAAAGAAACTGTGTTAGGATTGTGCGCCGTTCCCTGTTTCCATTGTTCGGGCCTTAATTGGATTCTCCCTAGAAGCTGAATGATATCCCCGACTTGTCTCAATGGTGAATGCTTCCATTTTATCTCGCAAATCTAAAAGGTAGCTTATTTGCTGTGGCTCTCCAAGGTCAGGAAAAGTACAACGATCGTTTTGTTAACCGGGTTGTTGTTTCCCAATCTAAATAGGCCTGAAGCTCATTTGCTTGAGCGATTTCTGTTTGATGACATTCTCGATTCCGATTTTGCATGGACGATCACAACCACCCAGTAACTACTACCCGGCGCTGTCTGTTGCCCAGAGTATTAAAAACAATGGTTATAAAGATTATATATATATATATGCAGGAAGTAGTATCTGGATGCGTAAACAAAATTAGCCCGGGAGCACACGACCGGTTTCGCGGTTATTGTCGCTCGTCAGGTATGCGTACCCGATGCTCTCTTGTCCAAACATCCACATACTTGTACACTCCGAATTGATTGATATTTCTCACCAGAATCGAATCTGTAGCAACAGGAGTGTGCATGGAAGCTCTTCGTCGAAGAGTCCACAGAAGAATCACAACTGTGATTCGTTGATAATTGTTTGTCAGTTGGGCTGAGCGAACCTTAGGAACGAGGGCAGAATGCCCCAGAATATACGTATGTATATATATATATATATATATAAGCAGGAAGTAGTATCTGGATGCGTAAACAAAATTAGCCCGGGAGCACATATATATATATATATATATATACATATTTATATATATATACACACAATCACTCATTCACGTTTGACAACGAGTCCTAGTTTGGATCGAAACGTCACGATAACCGTATTAACTCAGTGTACGCCTTCTCAGCTCTAAATAGATATATATATATACATATATATATATGTATGTACTCCCGGGCAAATTTTGTTTACGCATCCAGATACTACTTCCTGCTTCTATATATATATATATATATATAGAGAGAGAGAGAGAGAGAGAGAGAGAAAGAGAAGGAAACGAAGAAACATCACAAATCTGAGTACAGATCATGTGCCATCGGAATCATGGCGAAGGACGAAATGATGAGTCAGAATGAGGAGAAAAAAGAATGTGTAGAGTTCGCAACACATTGCAGTTCTTCCCCATCTTCACGTCGGCATCCATGATTCTTCTCTGGGGTTGGTACTAAACGGTTCCCTAAACCGAAGTACAGGGTTGACTTAGGGAGTCCTACTCCGAGCCTTTGACCAAATGATCTAATCCACAAGGCAGCGGGACGACATGAGGGTCACGTAACCCATTGGCTTTATAAGAAACAAGTCATTTGGGATCATTTCTAGAGGCACTGTGGGTGATTGGTCGATTTGCGACTGGAGATACCAACTCTTGATGATGTTGAGGCACTTGGGGGCTAACGTTTCCTGATGAATTCGAACAGGTGACCGGATTGTACCGAATGAAACTCTTTTGCGGAAGACAATGGACATGACCTTTTCCATGACTTGTTTGCATTCGTATTTACTCAACGACAGAAATTGTGCAATGTAAAGCCCGA
The DNA here is from genome assembly GCA_008360955.1 of Fasciolopsis buskii. Lineage (NCBI taxonomy): Eukaryota > Metazoa > Platyhelminthes > Trematoda > Plagiorchiida > Fasciolidae > Fasciolopsis > Fasciolopsis buskii. Next base: position 31,409 of record LUCM01008042.1, read on the forward strand.
TCGTCCCCATGACCTTCTGGGATTTCTAAGTGATTTGTGTCGAACTGTTCGCTGCAAGGAGAGTCGCTGATTAGGTTTTGAAGTGCATGTGTGTATGTGTGAAAGAAAGAGTATCGAATTCGGATGTAGCGTTCACCTCGGATCCTCGGTTTGACTTCGAAGCAAAAGCGAAATCTAACTTTCGTTTGTTTTAGTTCTCTCCCTTATAGTTTCACCCTTATTGGGTTGCTCTGTTCCCTGGGTCACAAGTACCACATTTTTTCTGATATTTTGGGTTTTTGGAGGCATAATTTTTCGTCTGACATGATGTTCTTTTTCTTATGATTTAATGATACAAGACAGTCATTTCATTTTTTACATAGGAGCCACTGGTTACCTGATTTTCATCATACAGGGCTTTTCATAGTTAACTATTTGATGGCATATTACGCCACCCCGCCAGTCAATTAGCAGTAGACCACGCGATCAAGAATGGTTGCAGTGGTTTCGTTCATTTCGTTGGAGAAGATAGGCTCAACTTTTCTCGAGCACTACCAAATTGCCTAATTAATCGTTGTCTCATTGTCATCTCCACAATCACGCAGGATATGGTCGCTCCCCATGCATAGAAATTGAATTAATTTTCGTTGCACACATGACTTCGGGGAAACAATAAGTTCCCCGACTGTCGATAGAATCCGCAGCTCAGTAGCTTTTAACGCATGTAAAATTATAGTAGGAGATTGTTTAGGCCGACTGACCGTCAACTGAATGACTTGCTTCAATCTGGTGTACAAATATTCTGTTTCTTGGATGCTCTCGGACTGCTTTTGTTAGTAAAGCCACAGGTGCTATATGGCTCTATCGTCGCTGGGCTCACTACCACGCCTGATATGTTGAGGTCTTATGTAGTTCACGTTGTTTTAGTCACAATATCATGTATGCTGGTTTCCTATTCATAGCGCATCATGGCTCTCAAAACAAAAGGAAACTCATCGCTATTAATGAAATTTCCGGATCGAAACATAACATTGGTCGTGCACTTCATTTACTCCAACCATCTTTTGCTTTTGCCATGTTCTCGGCCAAAGCTCAAATCTCTTTCTCATCGGACTCCCACATTCGATTCCTTAACTATAAGTTGTTGTCTTCTCATGCAAAACTGGTGTCCGTGCATTTATTCATCAATCGGTTGCCATGTCCAGACTAGAAAATCTCGATTGTTCCAATCGTGGGTTTCAACTGACCTGACTGAAGTTCTTCCTTCTTTTAGTCATTACTCTTTCGTTGTTTACTGTTCTCCCTAGGTAGGTGCTCGCCTATTTTTAAATATTGAGCACTTGTTTGGATCAGGCATCAACTATCATGTCACAGTCTTAGGTTTAATTGTCCATTGTCATCAGTAGTTGATCCACTAGTATAGCACTTCGGTTCCGGAGCGCAAAGCTGAGTACTCTGCTGTGCCACTGAGTTGACCTCCCTCCCTCACGCGTCTTCGCGATTAGGGTTTCCATGGTCCTGATACACTTGATCTTACCCTCATATCTGTTCCTCCTCTCTTCTTGTATCCATTTTCCCTCACTGCATGGTAGGAATCCTCCTATTCCACACTTCGAAACCAGGCCAACCCTAATCCCCCCAGCGGTTCACTCGTGCAATACGTCTAAAGTGCTCAGCATTTCGTCGCCGGTGCTGCTCATTCCCGTTTCTTCTCATCGCCTGCAAGCTAGGAATAGGCGCCCGTCAGTTAAAAAGGAAAAACAAAGAATTCCTCGTTCTCTACAAAGCCGAACGCTTCCTCTCATCTGCCGGAAAATTTAGTCCATTGGTAAGGCCGATCCTCGTCTCTTCTGCCTCGTACGAACACTAAAAGGTACATCGAGTACTGCATTCCATGTACGTTTGCAGATCACTCGGACGGTCTATCAGTCATCATGCTGAAAACATACACCTTTGATTTGGCTTCTCTTTTACGCCTTCTCTTCCATTTTTCTCTCAAACATTTGACTTTTTTGACTCCATGAAAATACTGCCTGACTTCTTCCAATCTGAAACGCAATGATCTTTTTGGTCGTCCAATTTCCTGACAATTTCGTAAATTCAAGACCGTCACCGACCGATTGCATTTGTTTCCCGAACGCGAAGGACCACTGAGCGACCGCCAGTATAGATTTCAGTTGGTCACCTACTGGTTTACGCCTAACTCCTAATGACCTACAATCGATAGTCACGGTTAAAACGTACCCAGTCCTGCTTGACATCCCCAGCGGCCCCATAGGCGAACCCTCCGTCCTAGTTGATGGGGTTCTCCGGACAGTTTCCCGTGAATGCCGCTGGTCTCCAAGGTTAAGCACTTCCGTTCACCCGGCTTCTTTTATTCATTGATAATCTACTAACTGCTTTAAACTCGGTCCATTCCTTTCTCTGACCCCGCTCCTGATTGTTCTTTTTCTTGCCTCGCAAACGCCAACATCGGTCGTAATTGCTATGTCAGTGTATTTTCAAACTCCGATCTCGAAAGCTCCCTCCTGAAGCTCCAGTAATCCTGTTAGATTTAACGCCTTCAAAACATTTCTTCTTTGAATTTCTTTAAAACACCAATTTTCCCCTATACGCTTGAATTTTACTCCAACCGAATTCCGTCCCACTGACCCTGGTTCCAATCTCCATTTGCTCATTAATTTTTAATTATGCTGCACGCATAGTTAGCTTTCTGTTTTGCGCTAGGTGTTTTATATTGTTGTTCATCTTCTTCGGTTGCATGAATTTTCAATTCTACCCCAGACTTGAATGCTGCCGTGACGTGTAGGATCGAGCTTCATCTTTCTCTTCTTGATCGGATTCAACGAAACGTCATTCGGCTGGTCGATGACCCATCCTCAACGTCTTTTTTGCTATCACCAGCCCATTATCGGACGGTTGTCTCCCTGTTACATTTTAACAGATACTATCTTGGTTTTTGTTCTTCGGAGCTTTCTTCAACACTTCTTCTTTTAGTCCTTTTTCCCGTACAGGTAGCTAAGCCCTATTATTGTTTCCGCTACTAGACCCCGTACTTCTATCTTTCAACCTCACTCCTCGGACTTCAAAACTGCGGAGCACTCTCCCATTTTCGATTTTCCTACGCACTTGCAATCTTTCACTCAAGAACATGACCTTCAACCTGGCTCTCATATTAATATTCTCCCATATTTTCCCCAATCCAGCCTGGATCGTCATCATGGGCGTTTCTCCGTGTATTGTATTCCACGACGTGTAATAAAGAAACGACGGATACACGTCTTAGTACATTACCCTAGATCAAGTCAAAAAGAAAAGCTTACCACTATTCTAAAGTTAAATAGCGAATGGCTTGGCAAATGTATTTGATCTCGACGGTGTTGGAAATGGTTTTTGTTTTGTTACCTAGTATTCTTTTGACCCTTCTAACCACGGTAGCCCCGGATGAATGGAGTCCGATGAACACTTCTGACTTTTTCCGTCGATTCCAAATTCATCCAAAATCAGTTCAGCATATTCATTGGTTTTTCGATTTCATTGGTATGTGACATTTCTTGTAGAGTATCTCTCGCACATGTACCACACGCCTTACAAAAGCACCGTATCGGACTGCATCCCTGACCAGTTGGCGGAGGATTTGTGACCGTGTGTTTATGGTTGCTTCATAGCGATTTCTGATAGATCTTTCCCTAGTTGGAATCGAAAAAGTCCCGAGGAACACCAAATAGCTTATTTATTTCAGATGTAACGGCGAACTGCATGGTCGGGTGAATCGCATTGGATTTATTTCAAATAACACGAATATCAAGCTTTTCGTCGATCACAAAAGTTTCACCTGAATGCCGGCGGTATTGATCAAACTGGCTTATGGTGTTGTGCAACATTTGTTCCCCTAGTCTTATATTGAAAATTTCAACAGTTGGTCACGTAGTGTTTTTTGTCCTATAATCCTCAGTTTAGTCGAGACATTGACATTTTTGGCGCAAAATCCGATTTTTAAAACACTTTCCCTCATCCTTCCCCTTATTTTTTGTTCGAGACGAAACATCTTACCTGCCAGTGTAAATCAGAAGCCACCTATCAACCACTCAGAGGCATGGACGATAGTAAGACAGAATGGTAGACGCATAGTACGTATCCTAATCACGGATGCCCCCAGTCGCATAAATAAGCATAAGGTGATAAAAGAAAAACACTCATTCGGAGAAATGATGAACAGCGTAACCGCCATACATGTCAAAACTGCCGTCGGAAGATGGGCTAGTAACCGGCAAATTAAGAGATTAGCGCTAAATAAGAAACTCCAAAAGCTGACAAAAAGCATCGATGAAGCTGAGGATAAGGCATGGGTCGAAAATTCGTCTTCTCGAACTCGCTCGACGGAGGAAGTGAAAGTTCTCCAAAAAGGACTGAATTACAGTCTGGGTAATACAACATCGAGAGAATATGTAAACGAACTTGAACGTGTATCCAAGTCATATGGGCTTCCTGAACAGACCAGATGTGCGTTGAGACAACCCGTGGTTCCGGCAATCCGCCGTACTGTACGTCAAGACGGTCTTTCTGATGTAGAACGTGCCGCACTGGACACACCCAGGAAGGACGAGAGTACTGTCCGACTTACAGCCGACAAAGGATAACAGCTGTTATGAACAAAACGTACTATAATCAAAAAGCAAAACCAGGTGTTAAACGATACTACCGCCTACTGGATATGGATCCAACAGCGAAACTGGAAACTGTGATCAATAAACCCGAAAAAACTGCAGGGCATTACGGTTGACGATGTTAGGCCCTCGCTTGAAGTCACAGCACTCTTTACTTCAATCGACTTAAAATTCGCAAAGAAAGTACTAGAAGAACTCCAAAAACACCGTGAAAATCCATTGGAAACGCCAGCAATTTGTGAACCGACGGGTTTTTTAAGTCCACTTCAATTTGGACGGGAACATCTATGAAAAAATTTAAGAGACGCCTATGGGATCACCGCTATCTGGATTTCTTGCGGTAGCTGTGATGGTAGCTCTTGAAAATACTGCACTGTCTAAGATATAGCCAATGATTTTGATCCTGTATGTCAATGACACTTATGTCATTATCAAGCGCTCCGATGTCGAGAAAACAGACAAAAATCAGTAACATTTTCGACGGAATTCATTTCACCATGGAAATGGAAAATTACGTACTGGTAAGAAGAACGACCAGCGGAACTATGGAGAGGTCCGTATATCGCAAACCTTTGCATGCGGACCGGATACTGAGCTTTCACAGCAACCGTCCCAAAGTTCACAAAAATATCCTGCTTGCGAACTGTCCAATATAGCAAAAACATTTTGTGACACAGTAGAACTGCGAAAAGTGGAAGAAAACCACCTTTTCAAGAAGTTCCAACAGAAGGACTACCAAAGAAATTCTGTGAGAAGAACCGTAAGCGGGGTGAGCAAGGAAACAAACGAACGGGCAAAATCCAACAATTTGGTAGTGCTCCCCTAACTTCCAAATGTATCTTAAATGACGCGAGATTACTCAAACCACAAGATATCACAGCAACCGCCAGACTCACCAAAACTGTGGAAAGACTCATTTCGAACCCTTAGGAAAAACTCAAAACGAACAACAGAAATATGAGGACTATGACAAATGCTGCGTCGGTCAAACTGGAACAAAACTTGGTACACGAATGCATGAGCACAAATTTACCACAAGTTGACATGGTCTTCTTTCATTAATATTTGTTCACGAGGATCAGGAAGGATATATTAAATCTGGGGTGATTTAAATTTTTTTTCGTCACTACATTTTCTGCAACAAACTATTCGGTCAATACTAGCACCCTATTCTCAGAGTTTTATTTGTTTCATCTTCGTTTTTCAGTCGATTGTATTGACGATGAACATACTACTGCTCCGTTGAAGGTATAACTCTCACGATTAGTCCTTTGTAGCCTCTTTGCACCGAGTCTTCTCATGGTGACGTAATCTACCACGAAAAACATTCGTTCTAAAGGTGACAGTAGCTTTTGCTAGCGACAGAAGGGCTTCATGCTGTGGAGTTTTTACGCATGTGCAATTTATGAGTACAGTAGAAAGGACGTAGTAGGATCACTCGGGTCCGCTACAAAGGGTAGGGGATCGGATATCCCAGCGACCGAACTGTTCGAGCCCCTTTTCTGTTCTTTATATAGTTCAAAGCCGACACTCGGTTATTACGCATTGCCATCGAGCGCTTACACCGTATTGAGTTATTTTAATTCCATATATTCTACTATCTCTTCTCCTCTATTTTTTAGCCAATTTCTTATCAACTAATCTCAACCCATAGTCCCTCAGCGTAGACACTATATATATATATATATTTATATGCATATATATGTATGTATATATAGGATTATTTTTCAGAGGGATGAGTTCTGCGGACTGAACACAGCATTCGCGCCACTGACTTCGATTCTAAAGCGTACCTCTCAACGTCTCCAACCAACAACAATGCTCATCTCTTGGACCCTAACCAGATTGGTGGAAAGCACCGACCGAAGCCAAAGCTGAATCTAACTTCTTCATACCCCTAGGCCAAATCATAGCCTGACCGCCGTGTCGCCTTCTCCAGCCTTGCCCATCACGTGCAAAAACGAGCACAAAAAGGTAGACTATGGGCAGCCATACGCAATACGTATCCAAGCTAGCGAATACGACGTAGAGCGATTATCTCAGACAGACGACGACTGTCTGCACTCAACACATGACAACGCACCTTGTCATTGATCTACATGTTCCCACCAGACACGAGCAGTAGTCGAAAACAGAAATTCGCCGCGCATTCTCAGCGTGGATAGGTCAGGCCTCATAACCATAAATTAGAACAATACGAACTTTGGTATTGTACACCATTCCCTTTGCGGAAATTCGGACGTCATAGCGTGCCACGAGTGTCTCAGGCAGTTCTTGATAGCATCTTCCCGCCGGTATCGCCTTCAGGTGCGATCAGACTTCCCTGGTGCTTAAATCTGCCGACTGCCTCTAACCGATCACCACACGTGCAGGCACAGGATCCTTCCAGTCTTCAGCAAGTACCTTGAGCTTTGAAGATGCGACTACTACCATATCCGGATACCTCAATCGCCAAGGGGTCTAACGCGCGTTGAATAGCCTTTGTATCGTAGCTGACTAAGGGCATATCATCCGCATACTCCAAGTCAAAAACTCCGTTCCATGGAAGGAGTTCAACTCCGTATAAAAGACCAGATAATGCGTTCTGCAGAACATCCTCTATGACAAAGTTGAAAAAATAGCATATCGGGCAACCTTGGACTACTCCACTGGAGACGACACTTAACTCCTAGTTACTCAATTTCTCAACAAACAGTGCCACAGTGCAGGCTTATCAACAAAATTAAAGGCTGCACGAATGTCGTAACACAGTACCCAAAAACAAAACATGAGAATATAACTGGGAGGGAAACTCGGTGGCCGGAGTGTACTCATTTCCATTGTGATCATTCAAGTGGCGTAAAATGTCCATACAAATAAACAGTCGCTCGGTTTTCGTTGATTTCCCGCGCTGGCTCCCCCTACCTCCGTTGTAATATGTTTGATGCACGTTCTGACATAATACGAGAGCTGTGGTAAAGTTAAAGATTTCACGAATGCAACATCCCTAATCGAACTGCTCACTACTTGTAGCAGCTTAATTTTTCAGCAAACCAAACAGGTTTTTAAGCTTTTCCAAAAAACTTTGAACTCAAAAAATCGAAGTCATTGGAATTGGTTATCTCAACTAATTCGGGGTAGACTGGTTAGTGTCAAATAAGCTGCTTTTTAGAATGACGAGGTCAACTCCGGTTTAGGTCTGCATAGTCCCGCGAATTTGTCTTGAGATACGAATTATCCGGTTGACACTTGATATTGCGTCGACTCGAAAACAATTGCAGTCCTTTACCGATTAGCCAATGGAACTAAGACTTTGAAGCTGCGCAATCTACTCGACCGTCGCAAGGCAAACTCGATAGATGACCACCATCGTGTTGAGGACTCACACAAACGTATGCACCCACAACGAGTAAAATTCACGTTATCCATGTTTCATGATCCGATATTCCCTATCTTTCAATTTTTCGAAGCCGGCCTGGTTAGTCATACGTCAATCTACACCAGTAGTTTCAACTGGATCTTCTCACAAAGGAAATATGCTCACATTATTTTCGATGGAATTGATCCCCCCTCCGAATGTTCACTCTATAACCAGAAAGTTTTTCATAATTTTTACGGATTACAGATTCGTTGGTAATTCTCCGATATACTGTTGTTCCGGAATGAGTTCTCTTGTGCAGTACATTGTCGTCCGACGTGATCTCATGTCCGTATTGAGCTGGCCCCTTGGTGCTGTGGTTGCGCAAGGCTGTCACGCAGCGACTGCCGCTATCCATACGTATCGTACCCGAGAAGAGACCGAAGCTTACTTTGATCAGTTGGATCGGATGCATAAAGTGGTTCTCGGAGTCACGGATGAGGCTGAACTGAGAGCGCTATCCACCCAGCTTATTACAGCCGGAATCGAGCACTATTTATGGGTGGAGCAGCCCGAGAACCTGGCGACCGCTTTGGCTACTAGGCCATATCCAAAATCCGTAGTTCATGCTTTCTTCAAAGGGTTGAAACTGTTGTCATGATTGTAAAAGACAAATCACCGTTGTGGTAAGAGGCATAGTAGAAGGAATGAATATTTTTCCTAAGTATTTATGGTGTTTTTTCTACGGACTGGTGTCCGCTTGGGGCACACTGAACGACGTTTTGCATTCAAGACTGATGACCAATGCGTGGGCTGTGTATCATGTGATATTTACTGGAAGCAGTCAGTTATAAAATAGGCCTAACATCATTCAGTGTACACCGAAAGGGAGCTCCATTTTGTATGTGTTTTTTTCTAGTTGACGAATTTGGATAAAAAAGGATGTGCAATTTAAGCACTCAATGTGCGACCACCTCATGCTAGTTGATCCTTAGATTTTGTCATTGTCACCTCTTTTATGCTGTAAAGTTGAAAGGCAAATTCTGTGTGGATTATTCTCTTTTTTAACAACTAAAAATGGTTCCATCCGTAAAACCAGCTGACTGAATATGAAGTGGGCCCGGAATTTATTATCGAGCCGTGTCGTGTTGCCGTGGTTTTTAATGCGCAGTTGAGGATCAGTAGTGATAATGAATCATTTTACAATCAAATCAAATTTTATGCTACTGGAACGTAACACAAATGAGAACGGTTAGAAGGGGAAATTAGTAGTGAAGGCCAGGTGACGAATACCAAGAAACTAGTTCCGCAATTCAACCCGTAGAAATACAAACATCCTTACTAGGAAGTGTCTACGGCATGTACACGGTCATCGTATAATCGAACGGAACCAATACTGGTGCTTCTTAAAAGAGACCCCGACTACTATTGGACCCGACAACTGTATGGTCGCATTACCTTATACTGTGAAATAAGGGTTATAGTCATGTGCTAGTTCGAATCCCACTATGAACAATGACCTCTTAAATGCCGATCTCCTGACAATTGCTTTTCTGCCCTTTTATGGTGTGTAGTACAAGGAGGTTAGCTAACTGATTTAAAGTTAATTCGTACTCATGCCATTACATCACTATATAAATCTTGACAAAATATTTTCACTATAGGAAGGACAATGTACATTGGCCGCACGACCAGGCGCTTGTCTGAACGCATCCGTGAGCACCACCCGGCATGGTTAGGCACTGGAACAATTAAGTCACTTAATAGCGCATTGGTTTCACATCTAGCACAGACTAACCACACCGTGAATGTGACGCAAGCTTTCCGGACCCTGTATAAGGTCAGAGGTCAACAATCCAGGTTGGCAAAGTGTCGCCTCTTGAGCACTGCGGAAGCTGTCGCAATCCGTCTTCACAGTCCTCCACTTTGTTCTCAAAAACAATTTGTGGTTGCGCTTCAACTCCCTTGGCCCACCCCCCGTCCCAATACAAACCCTAGACAAAACAATTAACACCACAAATCCCTTCCCCACCCATATTTGTAAATGACTAATCCAATCCTTCCTATAGTGAAAATATTTTGTCAAGATATATATAGTGAGAAAACACAAGTTGGCGAACAAGCTCGTTTTCAGTGATTCGTACTCATGCCATTACATCACTATATATATCTTGACAAAATATTTTCACTATAGGAAGGATTGGATTAGTCATTTACAAATATGGGTGGGGAAGGGATTTGTGGTGTTAATTGTTTTGTTGTCTAGGGTTTGTATTGGGACGGGGGGTGGGCCAAGGGAGTTGAAGCGCAACCACAAATTGTTTTTGAGAACAAAGTGGAGTAGTGATGTAATGGCATGAGTACGAATCACTGAAAACGAGCTTGTTCGCCAACTTGTGTTTTCTCAATGTGCTCAGTGGTAATTTTCAAGGAATTAAAGTTAATTGTTAGGACCGAGAACCTGATAATCGCTTCTAGATACAAGCATTTTGTTGAATTACCTCGATCGCCATTGCAGAGATGTTCTTGTGTGATACAGTAGACAGTTGAATTGTGTCTGTGCTCTAGATGGGCTAATTATTAAAATTATTTCCTGTGTCTAAGCTGCCGAAATTATTTAGGTTTCCAATTAACCAATAAGGTGCGGTTGCTTTCCATTCCAAGTTTCAGGATCATAGTTGCTTTCTCATCGTGTAGTAAGCCCTAATGCCTGAGGTATTAGGGCGAGGAGTCATAAAAAAGCAGATATGCGATTTATCTCGGTCTTTTTGTTACGTTGACCGAAATAGCCCACGTACTGTTATTCACTCTGTCCGATTTAGTTCTTCCTAGAATGCTTACTTTTATTCTTCGTGAACTGCCACCAGATTTTGTGTGGAAACCTACTTTGTGGTTCATATTAACTCATCGACAGTTTGGGAATATCTTTGTGTGCATGGTCTTCATCACGCCTCCAGATTTTAATTTCGCTTCTTGGTTGTCATCGTAAGTTATGATTGGATCATGACTTGGCGTAAAAGGGGTTCGCGGTCCACTGTAGCACTGCCCTGACTTAGTGGTTCTCCGATTCTCACTAAAGTTTTCAAATATGAGGATCGGGAGGGTGTGTTTGCGAATGGAACCCAGAGCGAGGTCCGTACAAGGCATTCACAGAAGTCCTAGATTCACATCTCGCGGATTACTGGAAATCAGTATGGATAAGAGATTCTGGTCTTGATTCCGTCAGATATTCAGTTTAATTCTTTCCTTCTGAAATATTTTTGTTATATCTATTCTCAGGCCACCATCCTTCCACACTAGTTTTGTCAATTCATCAATTATCGAACATTTTTCCACGTCTGCCTTCCAAGAATTCCCGTCACAACTTTGAGATTAACTTGTTTTCTTGTTACTTGACTATGAGAATGATAGGTAATCCCTCAGGTTTTTTTCTGCTGGAAACTTAGCACAAAATTTGACAATGATATTGTCTCATTTTAATCCACATTGGATTCGTAAAAAGAATCGTACAAATACAGCCGAAAACAAGCTTGTTGGTTTTGCCTGCAGTCATCGAAAATGACAGAAATAAAGCTTGTACATGACAAAACAAAACACTTCCCTATTTTGTTTTGAATGAATCCGACCCGTTCCTAAGTGGTGTATCGTGTAATAGTCCTGAAGTGAGGTCTGATGAGGATACGTTTACTGCGCAAAGATCAAGTTCAGCAGGCGATACTTACTTTCTCAACGATTGTGACCGCGTTGAGTTTGTGAACAACAAGCCAAATGTCGGGTCAAGCATTACATTTGCTTACTGAGTTCTATTTGGTGTAATTCTTAAAAAGATGGTTGAACAGTATGAGCCCTTGGAAAGTAACTAATGGACGAAATCATTTGACAAGAATTTCAACCAGCAGCTCACCGCTGCGAAACCATGGGAACACCGTGCAGCTACTTCGCACATATTAGAAGTCTAATCATCAACGGTAAACAAGTAACGCACCCCAAATGGGACGCAAATCCGGGTCGAACGATCTCAGCTTTAAAACCATTCCTGTCTGCCACCATGAGCATTAGCTGCGCTTAAGGTTCATCTTCTGTTCACCTACAGGTATGTGTTTGTGGATTTGTATCAACATGCACGACCGTGAACAGAAATTCCAAAAGTTGGGTTTCATTGTTCACCGTTTATGAATGCAACAAATCAGCTGATACCCGATTAGGAAACGCCAAAATGTGATGTTTAGCTCCAAGATGGAGATCGGTGCAATACTCACCTTTTTATCACGTCGTTTTACGGTTGAGTACTAAATGGCTTGCAGTTTCAGGTCACGCTGTGCGAAATACGAACATATCGGTTTACTTTGTTCTCCGGAGGTCAATGTGACTAAAAAACAGACTCATGAACAATGGTTGAAATCGTCGATTGTAGTGATGTGCATTAAGGATGACAGGTCTTCAAATGAGAACTACAAAAGACGTGGTTTAGTGACTATCCAAAGTGCTCGCGGGCATTACCCCCGCCGACTATCTGGTGTCTAGTACTCACGAAAACTACACGAGGGCATCAAACCGGTTTCTGACCCACCCGAGGTTGCTGTTATAAGCAAATCGTCATTGTGCGACAAATATTTGGACCCACGAATTTCGTCTTTCTCGATCTAAAGGTATCATTTGACTTAATCTTCCTTGCAATTCTGTGGTACTGCCTCCCATCAAATTCTGCGTCAGAAAAATTTATTACAATGTTCCAAGACGACTTCATGCTTAAGGCAGTATTTCTTTTCAGTTAGCCAATACATGTGATCTCCGTTTCTGTTCCACATTGTAATTCATACTGTGGATGAGGATACGACCGCAACGACCGGAGAGGGTAATCGACCCCGCAGCACAAACCAATCAGAAGCAGTCGCAAGCAACAATGACTGTGACAAAATCATTGTATAACAGACAAGGATAGTGATTGCAACAAACAGGTACAACAGAGTCAGAATCCAGACAGGCAGCACGATTCCCGCAGGTGTATGCCACAGTTCAAGTCATTACTCATGACAATCGGACCAACATAGCCGAAGGAGGTCCAAAAAAACGAAAGCATGAGTGTTCGGCACATGGTCAAATCGGTCCGAGAACGCTTAGCTAGTCAGAACATGGAGCTCGCTTAAACGTGGTTTAGAAAAGAACAATATACACGGGCCAGCAAGGTCCGGGAACTTTGACTTGTTTCGCTGCGCAATAAACGAGCGAACAATCCGCTTGCTTTCTTGCTGCGACGTGATGATGGACATAGTTCTGTCCCTGTTTGAGGATAGTGGCATTAGTATGTAGTCAGAGAGAAAACCGTTTGAATATGGAAGTAACGTTGCGCCTTTGAGTGCAGGCTGAAGGTTTCGCCCGATTGCCTGAACGATAGAGTATGTATGTCTTGGATGTGTTTTACATCTTCGGAGTGTGAAATGGCATTGGAGGATTAAATTGGCTGAAAGTCGAACCTTGTTCTTGCGGGGAAAGAATTGGGTGAAATAGATGAGTTTAGTTACTTGGGTAGTTGGATCTCCTCAGGTTATCGTATATCGGCTGAAGTGTGTTCGCGCTTACACAAGGCTTTGGCGTTCACCAACTTGAACCATCTGTGGCTTCACGTTATCGACCGAAGGTCAAGTGCACAATACAGTTGTAAGGCCGGTCCTGCCGTTCGGTTCAGACGTGCGAAGATCTTCAGTGTTTGAACATTATTATTTTCTCAATATCGGAAGAACATGATTGAAAAATTTCGTCGATAATTCACTCGGGTGTTTGGCACACGACCTAGGGTCCCATTTTTAGAAATGGATTTGAATCAGGATAGATTCATGTGGTTGGGGTATGTTTTCGCATACCAATAGAACCCCCGTTTCGTTGTACTCTGTTCTCGGAGGCACATACTGGTTGCAGAACGAGTCGACCTGGTCCCTCGATAACCTTGAAACAATATGAAAATCTTCACCAGCGGACTGGACTCAGTAGGTTGAATTCGGCTGCCGGTTTTGGTCCAAGTGATCCCGCCAAGCGATGGTTAATTGTGTTATTGTTGAATCGCACAGTCAGTGGCATTCTTGCATTCAAGATGTTTTTTCCAGTCGTCGCCTCGGAGTCCATATTTCACTGCTTCCAGTTCTCTTTGTATTGGCTGGTGCTATGCGGTTGCAAACTGAACCCGAGTATTTGATTGCAAAACCCGAGGACTTTGGTTGTGAAAACTGAACTGCACTGGGCTGTCATTTTCGTTTTTTTATAAGGATCTGTACCCGGTCCTTTTCAAGAAATAGGAAGTGCCAGGGTCGCGCTGGCCGGTGGTGTTCAAGCCAATAAGGTTTTGACATTTGGGCGCGAGGGTCGCGAGTTTGAATCTTCCCACTGCTGGTCAACTCCGTCACTTGGCAGTCCTGTGTTGGCTATGGACCCCTTCCCAGAAATTCGGTGTACGTTCACGTTTCATTAATAAAAGGAAGTAAAAGATAAAAAAAAGTGTCCTGTGCCTGGATTGACCGCCGATGAATGTTCGAATTAGTCGCATTGTAATGTTTAATGTTGACAACTGTTCGTGTGATCTTCCAACTTTTCGGGTTCACTCAACGCTTTTCGATTTTACTCGTCCCGTTCCTTCCGGCACCACTTCTTTATGATATCCTCCAAGCACGTTGTTCCTGTTTCCATGGTTCGTATGCTTGCACTGACGATATCACCCAAGGTGATGAACGGAATATTTGCTTCCCTGGTGTGAATGAGAGCTATCAGAACTTGGAAGAAACCACGCACTTGATCTCAAATCAACAATGATTTTTGAAATCGTAAGCATTATGACAATGGTTCGTCTTTTTTGCTTTTGAGAAAAATAAGTTGGGGGACCAAACTCGTTTCCAATGTTTTGTACTCATGCTACTACATCATAATATAATCGGAAAAATTTTAAGAGGGATTGGATTAGTCCGATAAAATATGGATGGTAAAAGATTGAAGATGTTCCATGCATAACCCGAAAACGGATAAATGCGTTGTGTCAATTATTGTATGGTTTACGGTTTCGATTGGGGTGGTGGGTGGACTAGGGGAGTCGAAGGGTAATCACAAGTTGTTTTTGAGCGCATAGTGGAGGATAGTGAAGAGGGTTCGCGATAGCCTCCGCTGTGCTCAAGGGACAACGCTGTCAACCTAGGCCCCGGGCTTTATACAGGCCACGGAAGCTTGAGTCAATTTCACGGTGTGGTTAGTTTGTTCTTGATGTGGAGCCACTGTCCTATTGAGTGACTTAACTGCCCCTGCGGTCGGCTATTAGGGCTTTGGCCAGCTAGCACATATAGCCAAACGAATCCGTAATTTCACGTGTATGCATTGGTGCGTCAATGCCTTTTCAGTTTTTGGCCGTACCAGAAACATCTAAAATGCGTTTCTCCAGGGTTCCATTGCTTCACACAGATATATACTAGAATTTCTGAACCTTTTATTCGTTTTGCACATAAATACATCTACCTAATTTGACAAAATTTCAAAACTGAGGAACATCCCTCTTTTCTGGGAATCACGTACTAGCTTTTTTGAACTTCAGTTCTATTCCCTACCTTTTTTACGAACTGATAGGCGTAAACTTTACAAAGGTATGGGCTCATGTATATTACAATCGGTTCTCCTTTTCTTCTGCGGCTTATTTCATGTTGTTATTCGCTAGTCTTGTTTTTTGTCCGTTAGTTTCAACCAATGCTATTCACGTGACTAGCCAAAAGCTTGCTATTTCAAATTGGGCGGAATCAGTGCAACGATCGTTAGTAAAATTGATTTGCCACACAGATGTGTCCCTTTTCGGTGCAACGGTAGAATTAATTGGGTCTATACGAAGTGATATTTCATTCGTGGAATTTCAGCCTTCATATGATGTCACAGAAATCGATATTTCCGCTAAGTGATGAATCAACTGGCGATAGCCGAAAATTTACACAGGATATGTTAGCTTTCCCAGATGATAGTTACTCCTTTTCCACGGCCATTCTGGACAGATATGAAAAAACTGAAACAATTACTGACTCTCTCAAACCACTGGATTGGAATCAGAACAAAGCAACTGTGGCGGGTAGCGAGGTCGCTACAGTAACGCAAGCTAATAGTGGGACTAGTCAAGGTCCTAAAAATACAGAACAACTCGCCGATCAATCAGAACAACGGGGTGGCTCTACCATGTCTGATTTACACAATACCGAATATGTGGATGAGTCTCGTGGCACCCGATCACAAATGTCACCCAAAACTATGACTAGCATAATGTCTGAGACACCTCGACCTACACGACGACGTAAAGTTGAAGTGGTGCCAGAACCAACAACTGAAGAGCATAGTTTACAAGGTGATGAAGTTTTGCCTTCACTCGAATCGCCCGTAGCTGGAGCAGAGGCAGCAGCATCGACACCGAAGCGGAAAAAGCGACCAAAATCCAAAACACAACCTCCCAAGGAGCTATCAGCTGGATCTCCTGCGTCTAACCCACCTGCCGCTCCGATTGATAAATTTCCACAACCTGGGCCACCGAAAGCATTAACAGTGAACACACCGCAGGATGATCCAGAAGTGCGGAAATCCTCCTCCAGTGAGGATAGAAAAACATCGACTACCTCTACAAAATCAACTACAAGCGAGGAAGAAAGCGATCAGGAAAATGAACAAACGTCCGGGACACAAGGTGATGATGTTGACAGTGAAGCGTACACCGATAAGCCGCTGATGTATCCTGACCCTAGTGCCTACAGAGATTTGGACAACGCAAGCCCCAAGACAATTGAAATGTGTAGGCGACATCCATGCCACTATTGCTTTTTTGTCTATTTCCCATCGGCTTCGGTGAGTGTTTCCTGAATTGCTTGGTTATGTATCTGTTAGACCAGTAGTTGAAATAGTTTTTTCTAATGGTTGTTTGTGTACTATTTTTAACATACTAATAGTTGTGTTCCGTTTAAATGTCCATCCTTGGGATCCTACTATAGAACACGATGTCAGCGCTCCTCCGAAAGAGGTTTGAATACGTCGTGGCCTGCGTTGTATAAACGTGAAAAGATATGGGGCGAATTCCAAATGGTTGTAGCCAACAGCAAGTGCAACATTTGCACACTCAGATCCAGGAAACTATCTGGATGGGGTTCACATGCGCCACAATCTGAAACGGTGCACAAAAGAGAACGAAGTGAGCCGAAACCCAATAGGCGAATTAGGCAGCATTAATACTTACAATACTAAATCCAATATGGCAGTTGCCAACTTGCTCGTTATATCCCCCTCCAAAGAAAGAATACTAGCCACAGTGTTTTGTACTCCATCCGGGACCACAGAATGATTCCGCAAAAACAAGATACGTCATTCCACATGATCTCAAAATTCATACCACGTCACCTGGCCACCAACTACGGCCTCATTGACCAGTCGGTCTCGTTGTAACTGCCAGAACTGTATTATGCACGCGGGTAGCAAAGTCATCGGGTCATCCCGGTCCACATCTTTATCGAATGACAACAGTTTTGTTTTGCGCCGAGCGTCGTCCTCTAAACAGTGTCGAATCATTGCCATCTGATATTTCTTGGGTTCCGCAAATAATCGTGTGATCACGGCAAAATCATCGAAGATTTTCTTCCATATTCACTAATCCTCGACAAATCTGTTGGGATAGTACATATTCATGGGTTCTGGGGAGATTTTTCTAACGTTCTGGTCATATCCACCATGCTTCGGCTGCGCGGTTTCTTTGGTTCCTCTCACGCTATATCGAGTATCGACTAATCACTGTTCCTATTTTTGCTCTTCCGTCAGTCGATTCTCGCTCTAGGTCGCTATCATCCGTCCTCATTAGCTCAGGTGGGAACAACCAAAGCCAACTGGGACAAATTTTGATTTATTAGGTTAAACCCCCATAAATCTAGGTTACTTTGTTTGCATATTTGTCCCTGTGTGACTGCCGTTATTTCGTCGGCTGTTTGGATCACGTCTTGATTGATCCATATAGTTCAGTGCATTTCACCCGTTTTAGTTCGTGGCTTTTTTGCCCAATCCGGACCGATTAACGAACTGGCCTTCTCGGTTCGCTTACTCGCACTCTTACCTTCTGACCAAGCCACTATGCCGGCCGTCCGCTGGTAGCTAATGGGATAACACGCTCTCAATCTGGTCTTGCATTCTGCACTTGCTCGCCGTCTGGCAAGATCGGGCTACATCTACGATTGTGTATTGATCGCGGTTTGTCTGGTATGGTCTACCGTCGTGCAACCACCAATAATCAGTGAAACAGGTCTATTAAACTCAGGTGCAATGCCGATTAACTTATCATTTTCTGACAGCGCAGCGACATCGACTCGGGCCATGCTCCTGGTAGCCCCACCAACGCACGTAGAGCACGCGCCACGCATCAGCGCGTAGTCAGAATCGATGCAAGTTAACCAGTTCGAATGAAAATTCTGGATACAGCCTCATCATCTCCGGCTTATTCCGATGTGAGTTATCTACGACCAATCCTGATTTGGCAATGGAGGCTAAACAGCTAGTTCTAGATAGAAATATTCGTTGAGCATATGGGCTCAAGTTTTTTTCGCCATTGTCTGAGTATCAACCTTTAGGACCAAAACGACCTCCTAAGGGATATTCACTGGGTGCAATACTACGGATCCTGACGGCCAAGTCCTAGGGTAGAACGATAATCTCCCTTTATGCTATTAGGTCGTGAAGACCCTGATAGAATCTGTTCTTTTCGGCATCCGGGATAGTTTTCAAGGACAGGCGGAAATCACAAATGAATATCATTTACCAGCTCGTGTTCTGTTCGCCTCGCATGAGCCCCTGATGCGTGTATCACACCCCCGACTATCAACTGGAATCCACTTTAAGAGACGAGCCTCGGTTTTATCATTCAAAACCATCCCATCGACGGACCGACCAGAAGTCTCAGCTTCAGTGTTTCCAAAACATTGGTAGTACATGCACACATGCTGTTGTGTTACTCGGTGTGGTCTGTACTGAGTAGACTTGTTTGTTCGAGGGTGCACCTGTACACTTTCTGCAAACAAACGTGACTTGCAAAGTTGTAGTGAAGTTCCAGGCGAGGCGGTCGCCAGTTGATCGGGTTATACGTCTCTTCTGGTAAACTCTGCCAGGTCAGTAAAACACTGACCGTCTCATGAATAAAGGCTGCTTTCCCGTGGCCCCTTATTTAGTGAGTCTAGACTCAACTTATTCACTGCTAGCCACCCGTGCTAGTGTTCATTCCCTTATCCGCAATCCAGGAATGCGCCATGTAATGAGCACTACCACTAGGAGTCCTGGCGAGAACTCAAACTTGTTTTTCATTTCCTATTTTCCCATTTCATCTGCTTTGAACTTTTGCTTATCAGGTTGTTTTCAATACCGCTTCCCATTTTTTCCAGTTTGCTTTCCCACCGTATTCAATTTTTACTAACTTCAAGTCAATATGATAGGTTCTGTTTTGTCTTTTGTGAATCACTGTTGGCAAAGCCCTAATTGCGTAATCTCACGCTCCCATGTGTCCAAATAAACCTTGAAGATTTTGATTTCAGTTTGGAATGTTGCAGCACTATCAAGCTAAAGCACAATATCCTCTCTCACTTTTATACCAGTGTTTTTTCTTCTCTCCCTCATTTTCCCCCTACTGTTCTTGCGTGCTGGCCAAAGAAAGACGAACATTTTTTCGGGCATTTTAACCACTAACCGTGTATCTTCCATGTCACTGAATGATTTATCTATCATATTTTGTGAAAACCTGACCTGCGTGTGAAAAGATTGTTCAGAATTGACTTTAAAACCTTACTCATTATGTTCACGATGATCTACTAAAGCATCATTCTCGTGTTTCCTCACGTTCCACTTATTGCTTTATATCCTCCTGAGTTAGTATCTGCGGCAATTCTGCTGACTTGTGATCAGCACTTAACTTGAGAAACGGAGAACTCGTCTCATCTGGTCATTTGAGCTACTAGTCGTTAGTAATCATCTTATGCAGTTGTCGAGCTTTTTTCAGTTTTCGACCAGGTGAGGACGATAAACGTCTTTTTAACTGAAATCCAAACACTAGTTCAGCACAATTTCTTTGGAAGATTGGAAACGCACTTCAGAAAGAGGAAGAAGGTTTCCATGTTTAACAACAGTCAATTCGTTTCTATGATGTTTTTAAAGAGTTATTCCGTAATTACAAAACGTTCATTCTCCGTAAACCAATTACCATGAGTCAGTCACATTGGTCTACTTTTACTTCGCTAGTCTGGATAGGCGAAGGTCAATTAGGTATCTCGTAACGGAGCTTGAAGTTTATTAATTTTGACGCGTTTGTGATGTGTTTTTAAGTTAGGCAGATGGACGAGGACAGATTGAAATGAAACGGCAATTTTGGGAATACTAGCTGCATTTTTCACGCATTTTGTCAAACGTGTCCATCATTGTCGTCACTTGATATGAACTAATTAGTTGAAAATGACTAGAAATTGAATCTCTGCTTTACCTTGACCGACACTCCAATAAACCGAAAAGGTCATTTCTGCGACACTTTCTAGAAGTGAAGTGATCTGTTCGTGTGAAAGAAGCTGGTTTCGATCACCGAAGGGATGATTTTCCAGCCGAGTAGACATGAATGTGTGAGAAGGACTTATGTTAACGAACTAAGTGACCAACGGAGTGAGATTTTTGTTACCTATGGATCAGTTTGCTAGTAAGGCACTCGTGGGTTCTCAAACATAGAGGCATCACGCAGCGCTTTTATTCTGCAGGGAATGCGTTCGTGAATATACTACTGTTTGAAGGTTTCCTATCACTGAGCCAGGAGATTTTAGCATAACCCAATCCAGTTTTCCTTTTATGGTACAGTCTTTTGTATAATGAGCAAAAATCATGAGGCTTGTCATGTTTGTTAGGGAAGCTATACGACTTCAAGACCGATTCCACAAAAAATAACACTGAAATATGTAGCTGTAAGCGTAATTTGAGAACAAGCGGTTATGGTAAATCTTGCTCCTCCGTGGTGCATCTCTTTGGCCTGATAAGCACATCAGTCACCGGCCCTTGGTTGGCCACCCATCTTCTCACAATCCTTGGGACAGACCTCAAACATGCTTCGTGCACGCTGGTGGACGTACGTCAATATCATGAAGTGTTCTGTAGTTCGACGATTCGTCCGAGACGTCTAAGGTGCACAAAACCGGTAAACCTGAATGGACATCGTTAATGGCACCATCATGGTTCACTCATATAATCGGAATATGTTTCCGTTGTATTTCGTCAGATAACGGTAGTAGATGAGGAGGAGGAGGAGGAGGTCTCATCATAAATTGCGAAAGCCAGAGCAACTTTCACCAGCCTGAGACACTTGTGGCACGCTATGACGTCCGAATTTCCGCAAAGGGAATGGTGTACAATACCAAAGTTCGTATTGTTCTAATTTATGGTTATGAGGCCTGACCTATCCACGCTGAGAATGCGCGGCGAATTTCTGTTTTCGACTACTGCTCGTGTCTGGTGGGAACATGTAGATCAATGACAAGGTGCGTTGTCATGTGTTGAGTGCAGACAGTCGTCGTCTGTCTGAGATAATCGCTCTACGTCGTATTCGCTAGCTTGGATACGTATTGCGTATGGCTGCCCATAGTCTACCTTTTTGTGCTCGTTTTTGCACGTGATGGGCAAGGCTGGAGAAGGCGACACGGCGGTCAGGCTATGATTTGGCCTAGGGGTATGAAGAAGTTAGATTCAGCTTTGGCTTCGGTCGGTGCTTTCCACCAATCTGGTTAGGGTCCAAGAGATGAGCATTGTTGTTGGTTGGAGACGTTGAGAGGTACGCTTTAGAATCGAAGTCAGTGGCGCGAATGCTGTGTTCAGTCCGCAGAACTCATCCCTCTGAAAAATAATCCTATATATATATATATATATATATATATATATATATATATATAGTAACCTAATGATTGTTCCCGTGTCATGTCTTCGAGAAATGATTTCTGTATTTTTCGGTTCTGGTCAACGTCTGAATCAAAATCCATTCAGTTGTCTGTTACGCAACGCCCATGTGGTGGCTGTATCCGCTATACACGTATGAGGATTAAAACATCCCAGTAGTCTTAATCTACAGAATGTCACGTTCAATTCTGGACAACAATTTCTCTCATATCCGGTGCACGAGTTCTACTTAGTTGTTTCTCAATATCATTTAGCGCGAATTTTTTCCCGAATTATGTGTCAGATGATCAATGGGTGACAGTCTGCACAAGTTCAGTAAACCGCTTATCCATTGGACAAACGGACCACGCAAGTTACTATTTCCTGCAGGTTTTCTGTCCCACACATGGAATCCATGCGAACTTTGTCCCGAAAAGAGTTCTACGCTAAACCGAATTTTCTGCACATACTGGGTTTCTGTCGCCATTTTTATGCATGCACGTTGACGTAAAATGTCCTGAATAGGACACTTTAAACATTCTCCGTCTGGACAGATGTTATCACTTCCCCATGTCGTCACCATCGAAAGCGAACAAAGTTATCAGTCAACAGTCCAGATCATTGCTGATTGTGTTTTTTGAGAAATCCTTATCGAACCGGCCCGCAACAACTCAAGTATGACCGTTGGATCTTCTTTCAAAGATGTGACCATTTAATCGAATTCCATATCTTCCAAAATTTTGCTCTAGTCCCGCCTCTTGGCAGACATCATACCGAATTTAATGTTTGAATCCAGTGTTATTCTGTCTTATACTTCACACCATTGAGCTTTGCAATCACACTCCAATCTTCGCCTTCTTCAAAAGCCTTCACAACTCGCTTGCGTATCCCTTTGTCAGCACTATCGTGGTCTACGCGACGCGTAATGATAAGACGGTACTCACATCCCTCATTTGCCACCATCATGGCAGCATCAAACGCATGATCGATAAAGCTAAGCACAGAATCTGGAATCACAGCGCCCACTGCCTCTATACGGACATTCTTTCCATGCATTGGAAACCCTGCACACCTTTAGGTAGACCCGGGGACAAGATTCCCTCTGGTAACCCAGATGAATTCGAATTTTAATTTTCATCATTTGATGCCCACTTAGCTGAATGGACGTCAGTGAGGACACCGAAGCTCGGCGAGTCGCGATTGCAAGCCTGTTGTTTGAAGCACGCTCACCTGGACGGGGCGCAAAACGCAAACTAGCTCAACTCACTCGGCTTTGGTAAGTGTTGCTAGGGCCATGGTCTCAGCGTTTTCTTACCTTTTTCCGGGGCGAATCCTATCCTAAACTGTAACCATTACAACCGTGATTGATTATCAACGTCCTTCACAGAGCAAGAATCCAAGTGAAAATGGTGCTTCTGCGGATCTCAGACACAAAGGCATCCTTCAAGCCTAATTAAACTTGTTCATCCAAATCGATGGTAATCCGTCACACCAATATCAAAACTGATTCGTCAATTAAACGAACATTGACTTCGATCGGTGATTCATTCCTGTTTATTTACTGACTGAACGATATTAGAAGTTGAGCTTTCAGCAGGTGCTGAAGAATAATCAATGAGAATCATTCATTTTCGTCGATTTTGCAATATTCTCACCTTCTAATTGTGATCATGGAAGGCGTGTTTTGTACCGTATCTCCGGAATTACGGAAAATTATCTGATGGCAAAAATAATGCATTCAGAAATAAGGTCATTTTCTGTCCATGAGCCATCGTTTGGGAAAGTCGAAACAACCTCATTATGTAGTATAATGAATGTAATATTTTATTTAGAAGTTCGCATTTGACACCTGTCACTGTTGTTAAATACAAATACTAAACAAAGTTTCTAATAGAACAACAACACGTCTGCATATCGTATCCTTGTTACACGTGACTTTTATTTTTCGTCAATTAGTCTTGGTCGTGAACTTCACCTGAATAAGTGCCAGCTGACTTATGGTAGAATCCTGCGGTTGCAACCAAATTGCAAAGCTTAGCTGTAGGCAATGCATTGCACTCACGTAATTTCAGTGAACGTTCACTGATACTCGAACGACGTGTACGGAAAGAAGGATGATCAATTGGTGGAGAACTGATGAATTAGTCTTCTGATCTTCCACATTGGGGTTCATTTGAGCTGGTAACTCAGTCGGAAAATTTAGCGGAAGAATAATTGATCCAAGCTTCAATTCACTAACCGTTCGTTGTCTTGCGAGCAGGTTGTTGTTAAAAAAGCTGTGTTTGAGAACCTTAATCGTTTTACTGCTTAATAGCCAGACTCTGACAGTATTCCGTCCACAAACCTCCATGAATAGTAAGAACACCATAAATTTCATATTGCATCGGTTGTTGCACAGGGTAATTAAGATCGTGCTATCCATTGCTTCCAGCAGAGGCAGATAATGCTAGGTAAGCTTACCCACTGCTTTGACTGTGAGACTTTTGAATGAAAGCTCAGGTTAGGGTTCCCATAGAAATGCGGCATCTGCGACATGAACAGCAGGGTCATCCAAATAACTTCTGCATCTCTACAAGAAACCACACTAATTTTCGTTCCTTCGGCGTAGGAACTACGAAAGATGACAAGAAAAATTGCAGCTCGATAGATTCATCTAATGGCAGCATAAATGGAAAGGCAGAAAATAGTTTGCATGCATTGCACAAGCCTGTATTCGCTTCACTTGGGTGCCTTTAATGTCCGCGTACTAAATAAGTTTGGACAGCAAGCAGTTCTAGATAGAACTTCTGAACTCCCTAAAATAGATGGCGTATGTTGACTCTGGAACGCACATATAATATTCGACTTCCACAATCACTCTTCGTAGAACAAGTACAACTTAATTCCGTCGCTTCACTCTTCGTATGGCGGATGTTTTAAGGTCTCGTTTTTGCAGTCGCTAACTCTAGGGGCTTCCGTTGGTCATTTTTATTCAAGTTTATTCCCATCGCGCTCAATCAAACGAGAGCGATCAAAAACGGAGTCTGGCTGGTCAACACCACTGTTTCATTTCTTTGTCAATAACAAACAGTTTATATAGGTCTGTCCAAATCAAAGCTTATTTGCTGGTTGCTCCTGGCTGACGATTACTGGTCTTCATACCGAATACTGCCACCACCCGCTATTGAGCGTGTCGCAAAATCGAACGACTTTTAATCCGTCAGCGAACTAAGATCTCTGACTGATTCCGTGCTTTTCCTTAGGTTTGAAGTCGATCAAATTTCGACCCCATGCGTTGTTCATTTAAGTCCAGAAGGACTTGCCAGTCAGTCCTATTCTTCTAGATGCGATTAGTCTTCACATTTGTGCGATCTATAGCGCCTCCGGGAGCTAAGCTGTTGTCTCGACTTCACTGCGGAAAAATTCGGTTCAACCTGACTCTTCGGTTTCACTTGTCTTTCATATCGTATATTTTCAGGTGGACGAAGACTTGATGCCGTTTCGACGAAAAGCGTTTATTGATAAAGTGGCTCGTCTACAAAATCCGGATCACGTACGAGAGGTGATGGACACTAAATGCGCTCGTGATGCCTACACGGATCGTCGGATCACGTCAATCGAACGCCAGTCTGGCACAGAGATTCGTCTGAGCGAATTAAATCCCAATTCGGCGTTTATCAAGGGTCTGCCTCGTCGGCGTTTAACCATTGCTGGTCCATCCTTCGGTCACATTGCTTGTGCCCTCAATTTGTTCGAGGATTTACTGCCCAAAGTGGTTAAAACTGGTGTATTTCCTTACCGATTGCCTGAGGGTTCGTCCACTCGATTTGCTTCGGGATCTCGCCAAAGTTCACATTTCCAGTGGAGTTTCGGTCGACAAGACGGGACAGTACTTTTGCGCAATCAATTGGACGATAAGGGTGGATGGAGAGGTTTTCTTGTCTCGAATAGGACCGAAGATTGAAGGGGTACGATGTTCTTCTAAGGTAATTAAAAAGCGTCGATTTACTCTCGTTTCTATTTGTTCCACCCATTGTTTCATATCCATTTTTCGTAATTTTTTTCTACTTCTTTCAAACTTGTTTATTTGTTGGATGTACTCGATGCATTTTTGCTGCTTGAAGTTATCCCGATTTGAATACCTTACTAAGAGTTTGCACGAAACCTATTTCGCACCTATTCTGAGTTTACTATTAACAGTTTGGTTCGACTAATTTTTACGTATATCTACTCTATTCTGTCAACTGGAATAGGTTTCACTGCCGACGTATATTTTGAGAGAATCTACTGATGAAGGTATCATGTGTTTATAACCGGATTACGGCATTGATTTTAGTGATCACGGCTCAGAATGAAGTGAATTAGAAGAGTGAATATGATAATAATGCGTAGGAATCGTTAGTATTTTGTAAATTTAAGACCAAACCAAAGTAATTCAGGTCGGCATTTTTCAGGCAAAAGATGAATTAGGCGATGAGTAAATGGGCAGTTGCGTTGCTCTTGATAATTTAAATGTCTAGCCTCAGACCACGCTTTTACAGTTCTTGTTAAAAATACTCCAGCGATTTTTAATGAAACACCATATATTATTTAGCTGGTATTCTTTGAACCTCCTTTCTAATGCATTAGTTTTTTTTCTTTGACATTCCAGACAGACTTACGCAGAAAGCGGACGCAAGCACCTACTTCCCCATGCGTTCATTTGCACACCAATACCGTGGATTACCTTCCTTATTAATTCCCATATTTCCCCGGTGGAATTTTCTGTCTTTCTTTGGACTGCTACTGTCATCCTCTCGTCATCCATACCGTTGTTAAATGGGTGCATATTTAGTTTCTCTCGTGCGCTATTGATTTACGTTGCAAGTACATATTTGCGTATCTTGTTAATTGTTTTCTCTTCTCTCCGGTTTTTAATTATTTGTCTCATAACCAGGAATTATATCAACCCATTTTTTGTCTATTCTCGTTGTATTTTCGGCGAATCTGCGGTAAACTAAAGTAAATCGTCTGTCGTCTCAACTGGATCTTCAGAGTGACCAAAGACGAATGCTCCAGCGGTTGTTGTTCACGCGCAAAGTGAACTTCATTGATAGTGATTCAGTCTAAATCCAACTGGTTAGGGTTGTCATAATTTCCTTCAAAATCAGACATCGATGTACACGCACGCTTTGTACGTCCGCGGGTGTGCTCCATGCGCTCAGAGCGCTATCTACAAACTGAGACGCGTCAACTGGATGTTTAGGATGGAGCTAGTAGCGGGTCATATCGATCGACAGGGCAGCCGATAGACCACTTTGACAAATAGGAAAAGACGGTTCCGTATCCTTAGCTTGGATGTCCTGACTTGGAATGATGATGAAAAAACAAAACTCAAGAATTTGTAGCGTACCCGAAAAATTAATTAACCTGAATCCGGGTAACTCATTCAATGGGGATTTGATTTCACTTTAAGATTACTTGTAGTTTACCTGAAATTGAGAAATATCCAGCAGTCGAATGGTGAAGCCAACGTGAAAAGATGATGTTTGGTAACTACTGTAATGTCATGCCCAGATCTGAAATTTCATTTGGGTTTGGAATGGAATTTGGACACAGATCGTTTTGATCCAAACCAAACAGTGTACTAAAATTGGTCTGTATGAGCTGCGTATTGAGTAATTTCGTATGTTGGTCTTCACATAGCAATAGTTTGCTCTAGTTCACAAATGATTCGGAGGTGTTGCCATGCATATTAACGATCCTTGATGCTAATCGTTCCCACGAGGATTTGCCAATTCCACCGCTTTTATTAAAACTTCTTACCAGTACAAAGTCAGATACATTGCGAATAAACTGTCCAATAATATTCAAAAAGTCTACGCACATTTTACTTTCTTAACCTAAAAAACATTTTCTATTGAATTCGCAGACTTCCCCAAGAAGTCGTCAAACCATGTACACCGTGTGTAGGATGTGTACTAGATTCAATGAGAATTCTTGATCATTCGCAAACGACAGGATATTGCTGATTTTCTCGTCAGAGTCAATATTTGTCTCAATCTGGCAAAAAGCTTCCTTGATAGTTAGAGAGTGTAGAACCTGAAGACTGATTATCGAGATCACTCATCGAGCTTCTTCCGGTAGGGGAACGAAAATCTTGGGTCTATGGCTCGCGACCAAACATCTCTGAACAACTGGAGTATATTCGCAATGGATATGCAAATACCACGGTAGCTGCAAACGATACAGTCATTTCCTTTTAATAGAACGGCCCTCTGCGAACTCAACAACCGTCATCATTCTGAACACAATTTGTGAGCACCATCAAAGAATAAACAGTTAACCACCACGGTTTCTTGAAGTTAAATTGATGTCTCAAACCTACTGGGAAGAGAGAAGAGGCTGGCAAAAGTGCTTTGTCGAAAAACGATGGGTGTGAATATGAAGATTGAAAATCCGATGTTAATTTTCTGTTTGTTTAAGCAACAACAGCATTAGAATAATCCCTCAAAAATCTAAATATTAAGGGGAACGTTTCCGTTTTCCGGCGCTCCTACCAGTGCAAGTTAATGCGAGATCTTCCACGAGATCGCTCATTAATCACATAACCTATTTTACCTTGTCTACTGCAGCCTAATCACAAAAATTGTCGTAACATCGAAATGCTACTCTATTTCCAATTCGGTTATTTCCATTGTAATTCCAGTGAACCAATCCTAATCGCAAACAAGCCCGACATCATTTCCCTTGAGTCGATTAATAGAAACAATAGGTATGCAATTAATTTGCTGGTCACCGTGTCACAAATTTTTTGTCCCAAAGCCTCATTTTCCAAAGTTGACCATAGGGTTGAAACGAAATCGAATTGTTGATCTCTGTGAGGGAAGAGAGGAGAGGGGGCGTTTCCAAAACTCGTCATCGCTTTGGAAAGTCACTATTTGCATACTAACAAATTTATTTGATCTGGTAAAAAGAGACTGGTTACGTCTCATAACAAATAGCAACGGGTGAGGTAAAAATCGGCCGTTGTTGTGTTACTGTAAGAGGAAATTCAAATTCACTACGTGAATTTCTCGAAAGGGTTAAAGTTGTTTTTAACTGAATTGAAGCGAATCGAAAGGACAACCAATACCATAACACTTATAACCCAGAAATAGCCTCAAATTCGCATTGCATTTATTCGCACGAATTTCGAATTTTCTTCAAAGGACATCGATTCTTCATGCTCACCAGTTGACTCACATTTGTAATGAAGGATGAAAGAAGTAACGGTGAAACGCAAGGCCACTTTCTTCCTGCCCAGTTAGACCATTGGTTGTTTGCCTCTCCCGCTAACGACAGAAGTTAAGGAAACATGTAATTAAAGAGTTGATAGATAGACGATCAAGAAAATTAAGTGATAGCACTTGATTATTTTGGAACTGTGATTTCATGACTTTAAATGGCTAGTTGGATGTTGACACTGAATGAAGGAACATAAATATGCATTCCCGTACCACGTGTCATATGTGCATCGGCTTTTTCACTCATTCCGAACATCACTTAGACTTGGTGTTGTACATATTCATACGCATATAGTTCTTGATAAACCTAAAAATCTAACGAAGAATTTGTTTACCCTGTAGTCAAGGCAACCCATCACCCTCACTTGTGTGTGGCGCCAAACCCAACAGACGTGTTTCGTTCGCTTGATCCGGGTTGTGTGAAGAAAAAGAAGACCTCTCGTGTGGTGCTCACTGTGTCAGAGATTGTCAGACAGACCAATGGACTAACATCTCCTAGGTTGGCGGTGGCCAAATGGGTAAGGTCCTGGCGTTTGGGCATGGGTGTCGCGGTCTCGAATCCTCCCACCTCCGGTTAACTTCCCTACTTGGCAGCCCTCTGTTGGCCGCGGCCCCATTCCTGAAAAATGATGTATATTGTTATTTCATTAATAAAGGAAATAAAATATAAAAGGAAAAGAAAAGAACAAAAATCGTTGCCATAAACTTCCACCAAAGTGGAGTTCGTCATCCCGAGTCAGCGCATTGCTGCTGCCCACATCTCTGCGCATATAATTGGCTCAGTAGTCTGTTCACAGCCCCGAACCACAGGAGTCCACCGGTAGGGCAAACGGATTGAACAGAAGAATGTATCATCAGACGAGACCGAATACGACTGCAGTGTCGATGCTATTCCTACAGCGCTATCTTCATTTAAGCCGGCTGCGTCTTGTTAACGGGGATAATAATTTGTCGACAAGATCCACAGGGGAATAATTTCGCTCTCATTTTCAACGTGACTGTTTCAGATTCCGAACAAAAAATCACGAATTTGAGGGTATGGTGTATTTAATGCAGATCAACTACTTGTTTCATTGCTTCCCATGTTGGTATCCAAACATACTTTCTTCAGTTGGTGAACTATATTACGCCATATCAACCAAGGTGCACAGCATGAAAGATGACGAACTACTGAGTCAGAGACAGTTGGTGACTTTGCAAGAATCGAAGTATTGTGAACTCCCTTATTGGCATTCTTCCCACATACAGGTATACCAGCATCCATCCAGGAACGAAACCATTCAAAACCAGTAGCTCCTATTATTGACCACGTGAGACATTCCCGATTTTCATGTTTTCATCCAGTAGTCATCGACATCATTTGCATGGTCTACATCTACGCCACGTGCACGATCGGTTTCTGCAACTGGCGTCAAACAAAACGACAAAAATGACCTACATGGTATTCTTCTCACAGATTATCCACCTGAAGCTCTCATGTTGAATGATATGACAAAGAGAATGCAATCCAAGTGTATTGCATATTCCGCGTGAGAAAATTTGTTGATTTGAATGGCACCGCCAAAAGGGAAGAAAACTAACATTTTTCTCTTTGGTAAATGCGAAGGCGCTTAAACAGTTTGACTCCAATGTTCTCCGAGAACCAAATCATCTGCAAATCGCAACTATATATATATATATATCTTATTTCCATTCTCAAATAAGGATTGGATGTTTTTATCATCACGTGATGAGACGCCATTAAAATTTATCCGATACCTGAGATCCAGGCTGGTGACAAAATAAATGATTAACGAGGCGATTTATCCAACGGTTCACGGGAAGATGGATTTTCGGAAAGAGCATTTTAAGGCGTTGGTTTTTGGCGAATGAATGTGTGTGTACATGTCGCCTGTTATTGATTTTGTAGGCCGCGGTAAATGTTGTGCTCCAGCCGGGCGTTCTAAACACATTGAAAGACCTTTAGAAAAGTTTTCCAACAAGAGATGAATGCAAGTGCGCGAAGATGTATACGGAGATCAATTTAATCGGTATGGTTTACTCACACTGAACCTGTATCTACGTCTACGTACAGAAGGGCACCGGCGAACCGCATACTCCATAAGTTCTAACGATACGAACTATGCACTATCTGTTCTCTTTTGTAAAGCATCCAAGTAGTATTCTGAAAACTTGACCACAAAAGAATATTGCAACTGAAGTTGAGAATAGCCATAAACACTGTAGGGTATGCATAAATTCAGCCGGAGTAAGGGATTCACAATCGGTGCGTGTACCCCAGGGTGAATTAAATTTGTGGAGTGCAAATAAGTTGAATAGTGGGAATGATATTGTCTCATCAGTGCACTTGTATTGATCATGCGGGCAAAAACCAATCACTTAATTAATACCAATAACTCGATAGGGTTGGGGATAAGCACTAACTGAGGCCCTACGTTGCATGTGTATGAACACACACCATACATATTCAAAATTAAACTTAGTGACGGCCGTTAAATAATTACAGTTTGTCTTCTAGAAAACTTCGTTCCGTTGACAGCAGATGTCATTAGCAGTTCTCATCAGGTCTTCACTATTTTTCTCTGAAGTGCTCAAAGGCTTTATTGGACAGAGACAAATCATATTTGGTCTAGATGAACGTCTCAAGTTGGAGTTTGGCGTTTGTGGGTGAACAATAATTGTACCTGAGTTTAGGCTTGTTGGCAAACCGTCTCCCAAGTGCTAATAAATTTGAGCGAACTGCAAACCGCATTGGTCACGATGGTTCCGGAAATGTGTTGGTCGTGACCTGTATTATTGGCTTTCAAGCGGTTCCGATCGCTGATCATGACCAGTATATTCCAAGCAGTTCATCACTAGCTGGGATGACATCTTCGGTGCAGATGAGCAATCGGCGTGTTCTACCATATTTATGGATTTGTCATTAGTTTTGACCCTTGTACAATGCCCACAATTAGGGCTCTTTCTACAGGGAGTTGCAGGTGTTTTGACCTGAAATTTTAAAAAGTGGAAAGAAAACTAATTAACTAAAACCTAGCAGATGTGATCAGCAGCATGCGACACTTAATCAAATTCAAGATGGGAGCGTATAGCCGGTCGGCTGAACCATCGGTATCTTCAGTGACTTTCGGCTAGTAACCTGACGTCTGTTTTTCTTCTTGGATCCGGATGAATTAACCTTTAAACCTAGGGGAATAAGGAAACGATGAAAAAATAAAAGATAAAAAGCAGTTAGACTCCTTCACCTATGTCGTTGTTTCTATTGCCATCCTATGAATACCTTTCGATTGAGTTCCATGGGTGCTCCGTACGGTTTTGTATGCTTGCTTAGTTAGACTAACTGTTCGCGTGATCCTCTCGATGGGGAACTCAAAAATGCAAACTGAAAAAGCGGTGTAGGCGGCTGAAACCCGGTTCAAATCACAGTGTACCCATTGGCAAGTCGTCCTTGGGAAGGATCAAGAGATAACTCTGGAAGTAAAAAAACAGACGATTTATTCTGATGACACCGCGCTTTTCACATCGATCCATTTTCGTCTAGCAAAGGAATTAACAAGAGAACTTCTTCAAGAATACTTTGAAAACAGGCAATTTGTAAGCTACTAGATTTATGCCCATCCAATTCCGCTACATCCAATCTTGACGTATAGAAGCAAATCAAAAGAAAACCAATCTGTTAGCCCATTT
Organism: Fasciolopsis buskii; assembly: GCA_008360955.1. Lineage (NCBI taxonomy): Eukaryota > Metazoa > Platyhelminthes > Trematoda > Plagiorchiida > Fasciolidae > Fasciolopsis > Fasciolopsis buskii. The sequence continues at coordinate 64,249 of LUCM01008042.1, forward strand.
CCAAATCTCTCCCTGAAGCTGCAACGTACCCCCTAGACAAGATGACACTGTCAACGATCAGACCAGAGTTTTGCACTATCAAAAACATCTATATAGAAGAGACTGAAAATAATCAACACATTCAAGAATATGATATTCTCTGTGGAATCGGAAAAAGACCAGAAACCGGAATTTTTAGATGCTTTGGTAAGGAGAAACGCCAAAGCCACATTAGAAAAAACAGTGCACTGGGGGAAGAACATGCGGAAAAAGCGCTAAAAATTGTTCACAGACTGTCGAAAACTCTTAGGTTGGTGTCGAATACAAAAGAAATACTCAAAGATGGAGGAAGAAAAATCATCGTGTACAAATTCCAGAGTATGAACGACGACAAATACTACAACGGGACAGTTTGGTGAAAGATTATCCACCAGAATGCATGAAAACAAACTAACTATACAAATTTGAATCAAATTGTCTCGTGTTGGTTCAAGAGAAGCTAGAAGGACACAAGCCTAGAGTAGAAAATTTTAAACTTCTGAATGAAGATACCACAGACACGCAAGTGAGGCTGTGGAAGCGCGGCACCGTTCAGAACATTCAATCAATATACACATCAAAACGGATCACGATTTGTCCAGTGAAGATCAGATTTTATAAAATAATTAATCACGTGTTATTGGTCGCTCAACTGACCAGTAAGAAACCATGGAGGCAGTGTATAGGTGTTTCATCCTTGTTAGGAATGATGAGCAGTGCATGTGGACCGCGCCCGAACTGGGACGCGAACCCGAGACGAACGATTCTGAGTCAAACGCCTTAGCCATTACGCTATCGGACAGGATCTGAACGGCTTATTGATTTTGCACCTACCAATCACTGATTCGCACGGCTACTGGCCGGTAGCGCAAAGCAATCGACCCCTACTGATAGGTGACTTCTCCGCAGGTAGCCTCAGTACGACGAAGGCTTTTGACACGACCTACGGTTCTTTGCTACTTGGTTGGTGTTAGTAGTAGGAGACTGAATGCTACTTAATTAAATGAAAGGTATAGAGAAACAAAATCAAAACAAATTTAAACGATCTGATAAGCAATGTTCTATAGGGCATTAGGTTATTCATGAGATCAACACCATGGGCATTAGGTTAACTGATTGCGGCTATCGCAAACTTTAACGGCCTCAGTCGCTTGTCTTGATTCTCGTTCAACCCTACACCCTCTTAATGAACCAAGGGCGATCACATGGGGTCTGGTTGGTCAGGGGGACTCCCCTATCTTCTATTCATCATAATCAAACAATTTATATAATTCCACACAGAATGGAGTTCATTCATTAATTGCCCCCCCCTCTCTCGCGCTGTTCGTCTCTTCTCCGGTATTCATTTCGAACGATGTGCCCGTTCACCTCTGGACATGTCACCAAAATCAGATTACATCTCCCGATTTCCAGAATTTGGACTAATGATTGATTTTCCACATTGCTTTTCGAGTTGCGGTTAATCAGATACTTGGGATGGGATTCATTCATGTTAATAGAGATGGTTTGGTCGGACATTCCTTTTCCTCACACATGATCTGTTCTCACTGGGCGCGTGACTCATCTGACCCAAGCAGAGCAGTATTGCCTAATGCACACCAGCTCACATTCCCATCCTTCACTAAGGTGAAGGCTTTTGGAAAGCATTAGAATTCGGAAAATCCCGTGTTTACGAATTTGGGGTCAGCTACAGCGCACATGGCTTGATTGCTTTATTATCATTTACAGGCACAAACAGGGTTAGATGATCTGATAATCAATGCCTTGCTGAATGGGAACTCGTTCTAATTGGGATTACGGAATAGGCATTTGGTAGGTTGGAGCACGTATATAGGCTATATCTTTAAATAGAGGAGCAACCCAACTGTTCTAGTGATTTGTGCACATGGAAACCGTGAAGTTCACTGGAAGACGATCCAATAGTACCCTCAAACTAAAAGCCTGACATCAGTTTTTTGTTATGCTTTGATCAACTGTCAGTGACGTATGAGTTCACTTCGTAAAGATTAATGAACACATACGGTAAGCGTCCTGACAAATGAATCTAAAAATAGTATTGTGTGAAATGATAAAATACTGATTTTTACTAAATGAGGAATTAAAATGTCCATAATTGAACATAAAACTAATTCACCAGGTAACTATGCATCTTTGCCAGGACAGCAGTCATCATTTGTTTTTCCACGCTCGTGGATTCCCTAACGTTTTACCTCAGTCTATCCAATGGAAAATGAACAAGATAATCAGGGCGTTTTATGATTGTCGAAAATAATGGAGTTTATTTAAAAAAAATAATATGCGTAAGAACATTATTCAAAAACTTACACTTGACTTACATGTCCGCATTACCCAGCGCTGTACGGTCATTGAGGATTTGCCTCCAGCCTTCTCCTTTTTCGTGAACCTAGAACCAGTCACTTTTACGATTTCTGCTTGCTTTAATCGAGTCATTCAAGATGATACATGGCGAACGATGTTGTTTGATATCGACACAAATTCCGTTGTGTCAAATGAATTCACATAGTTAGCGATGATTTTTCAATCCTAGACCCAAGTATCGTCATAATAAGAAAAGAAAGCGGACGAGTTTCTTTTTCCGTTGATTGGTGATTCAAATTTTGGAAATGGCAATCACATCTGGTATTCAAGTAGGAAGTTTATTTGTTCTCCACGAAGCAATGCGAAGTCTTTCGTCAACACTTTTCATTCAGATTAGTGCAGTCCGAGTATAACTCCTTGTGCAAATCGGATATTCGTTGCTAGATTTGTAGTTGACAAACGTTCAAACACTGAATCAATTTTCGTGGTTTATTTGGAATGATAGGTACCGAAAAATAATTTCTGATATTTGTGGGCAATATCTACAGTAAACAAATCTGAACCGAACGAGGTTCGGCGTGTATAGAAAAGGAGGCAAGCCATATGATGAATTCATGTATGTATCACAACTTTGTGATACCATTTAACAGGTAACTACTACCTCAGATCACCTGATTGTAAACCCTGTCTCGAGAAAGGCAGGTGGCCGAAACGTGGTCGAAACTTCGGCCGGCACGGTTTTGCTGACTTTTGAGCAATTTCGAATATAACATCAACAGTTCTCCACAAAATGATCTACGCAACTGTGAGTACTACTAACAAGTAACTGTTTGCCACCATTTTATTCAAAGTTACTCCATAAATTCTTGTTAGTGACTGTAGAATCGCCCAATTTGTCCAGGTTACACGGTCCCAGATTTCCCGAATCAGAACAGTGGAAGAGCAATGGATAAGAGTGTTTATTGAGCAGTTAGCAGTATTGGATCGTTGAAAACTGGTTCTACGCATGCGACAGATTAATAAAAATAAATAAAGAACAAAAGTGCAAACTTCAATGAGGCGCGCGGGTGAAACGGTCAGCCAGAACTACATAGAAAAAACAGCACGTTCGTAAAGATTCACTCATACCAGCAAAGCAAACAGTTATCATGCATCGGCCCAGTTGTACAGTCCGACCATGTCATATGAACCGAAAGGTAGATAATGGGTCCGATGGATGACAACGCTGCAAACATTTGAGCTGAATGTCAAATGGATGCACAGTGCCGTCCGTAAATGGCGAAAGGTCAATACAGCTCCATTCTCGGACAGGACCAGCAAACATAAACTGAAAATAAATGCCGTCCTCAGCAGACCAATAACCAAACAGCACTTGGAGAAGAACCACAGTTATAGTATGGGGTATCTGTTCGTATGTGTATGTTGGTGGGTGAGTGAAGGGGTGCTTGAATGCATGCTTCAGTAGGCAGGTTCTTGTCGTGTGGTCGGAGTAATAAATCCGGGAGCCCCTTTAGTGATCTACTGTGAGACCCCCGGGGGCTCAACAACGACTGAACCTCGATCAAATTAGCTGAGTTGAAAATGTTTGCATACTAATGGGATGCACAAACTAATCTTCATAAAACTTCAAGCAACACAGTTTTTCCTTAGCTAGTCCGCACGTGAATGCTGCGGTTTGCTTGCGGTAGTGGATTACATGGCATATTCCTCAAGTAAACGATAAGAAGTCTAATCATCTTACCTGGTTCGAGACAGTAACAATCCCCTTTCGATCTAAGCTTCATATTATCCCCAAATATAAGTCCGTTTGTCAACCCTGTAGATGTAAGCCAGAGTATGACAAGAAACAAGTAATGGTGAGAGGGCTGTGCGAGACGGGGCGAAATACTGCCGTTAGCTCTTTTAAGCCCTCGTAGTTTTGTTAAGGAAGAAATTGCACGCTACACCAAACGAGCTTGTGTTTGGTTGCACGCTCCGCCACCCTGGGGAGCTGGTGTTCCCATCGAGACCCACGCACTTCAAATACGGTGACCATGCAAAACGTCTCGCTCAACATATGAGAACGCTTCATGCCAATCCACCGCGGGACCAACGACCTTCGGGCTACATTCCGACAGCATTGAGTACTTCAACTCACGTTTTCTTGCGTGTTAATGGTGTCCTACCACCACTGCAACCACCGTATACCGGTCCGTTTCGCGCGGTAAGATGCGGTCCTAAAATGTTCATTTCGGACATTGCCGGCCGATACGACACGGTGTCTGTCGATCGTATTAAACCTGCTACCATGGAATGCAGGTCTAACGACGGGCTGCTTTTATCTAATGAGTCCCGTCAACTTGGTCAAGCCCAGCCATTACCAGCACCGTCCGTTGGGACTGTTGGTGGGGCTGAAGCCACAACACCACCAATCACACCCGAAGTTCCGGATATGCGAAGCAACCGTAGCGTCCGCAAGGTAAGACAACCCGTGCGGTTCACTGATTTTGTTACCATTTTTACATCAGATGGTTGAATACACTCCCGTCGAAGTGCATATCTGTACTTAATAGGATGGCATGGTTGTCGCGATAATCTATGCACCGATGGACATGCCGACCCAATGTTAAACAGACAAAGGCAGCACCGACCGCTGTTAGGTGCCCACCACCAAGTCCAACATGCACCGGCGCTCACGAGCACCGTTTCCACCAGTTTGTATTTTTCTGGCCCTCTCTCAGGTGAAGCCCAGGGCCGAGGCGATTCCACGGACTTCGGCACGACAATCATCGGTCTCATGGTCGACATCATGCACGCATCAGAGGTCGGGGGGAACCCGAAGTCAAACACTTATCTTCAAACCCACCCATCAAAAATTCTGGAAAAGGGTGGGACCCGTGTGTGTGGGACGCGGTCAGATCCACCTTTTTTGACCGGCGCACATCGGGCGGGCAGCTCGACTGCCGCGGTGTGCGGACGCAGTTAGGCCGGGGTATCACACCTTCTGTCTTCATCTCCTAACGGTGTTTTTCGGGTTCGGTGACCGGCGCACGGTCAGCTCCCAACAATTAACACCCAAGGAACCAACAACAGAACGGCAAATATTCCAATTGGCGACCAATGTCAAGTCCCAAGACATCCGCTAGTTTCCGGCTTGTTCCGTATAGTGCCAATCGAAGCCGTTCTCCGACGGTCTTCTACGAGGAGGCCCCTGTAGCGGAACTTAAATTTGTTCCTCCGGATAGTTTGTTTAACCGAACGTTGGCCGCTAAGCGCGGTCGCAATTTGCGCGTTACTCACGCACGCTTCGCTCGCACGCTCCTGTCAAAATATACTGAAACTCCTACCACTTTGGACTGTCCTTTCGTTGTACCGGTAGAGTTTCTGGGTTTTCAGCGTTGCAATCGTACAGAGCCCAGTAGGAGTGACGCACAAATGGTCACAAAGTTTAAGGGCAGGGAAACGTAATACGAGATTCGCGGTAGGACAATCCTTTCGACATTTCCGTTCAGTCTGGTGTTTTCAACTAGTGAGACTGAAGTTGCGAATGGTTCCCTTGTAATGCGTAAGATCTCTGATAAAAATACCGAAATACTTTGGGAAATCAAATAAATTAATGCCATATCTACCCCAGATGCATTTCTGGGTTTGTAACATCCAGCATCGACATTTCTGAGGCGTTTTGGAGGTGCACCCTCTCATAGAGATTATTATACTATACAATCTATGAACCAGATAGGCGTTAGCTCGATCCTCAAGGCTGTCTGAGGACCACTCTCATTTCATTTCCTATATCCCCAAGAAGTAATTCCTAGGACAGCAAGTATCAGCTGAACTGTAGAGCTCGTTGAAAATAAGATTTAATTAGGTCATTAAGTCAACCTGAAGATAGAATGTTGTATATGGTTTACATACATATCTTGATATACTTACTGAACAAGACGCTATCAGCTTACCATGGGACAACTGGAATTATAATGCTGCAGATTGATTTGGTACTATGCTATTTGATACTTCCCAACATAGTTCCGACACCCTACAGGCCGTGGGAGTCTGATGGTTAGGACATTGAGCTGTGGCCGCGAGAACCCAAGCTCGAATGCTGGTCACGGCAGGGTTTCCGGAGTTTCGACGATTGACGGAAACGCGGTTTTCCTTTGGACATCACTTATGCACCACATTGGTTACTCTGAGATATAATGACAAACCCGCACAAATGGACACCAATGGAATTGACCTCCAGCCATCCGTCCTCACAAGTTTTATTGTCTCAAAATTAAACGAAACGAAGCACAAAGCACTAGAATAATCACAACCACAATCACTAGAATAATCCAGCCACCAACGTACTAGTCAACACAGGTGCTAACAAACGTGCCAATTAGAGTTTCCGGGTTCATCAATGCAATCTCGGCGGCAATCCATCCGTGATTCCGCTGCACTTTTGGGTCGACCGGTCCACATGAGCGGGACAGTTACCTGGCCCGCCGTGGAGGGGATCTAGTCAGTCGAGAGATTTTGATCTATGTTAGAGAAACCAAAGGGCCAAACTAGCTTCAGCTGTATTCGCGATTCAACATCCGGAATTAGCCTATGGTAGTGTAAAGTTGACCGTACGGTCAGCACAAACAGACGCGCCCCTTGGAAAGCCTGTGGGCCCCAATAAAAATAAGTGGGCCGGCTTGTCGCCGTGTTCACTTTTCCAGTGGGTCTGTTTTGTGAACAAAGGACGGCATACGCACAAAATCTTTTTGTGGCCCAGCGAACTACGAAAGTGAAAATCAATCTGAAGTTCCTTCTCGAGACGGAAAAAGTGTTGGGTTGACCGCGGAACACCATTATGATCTCGACTATGGCGGTTGGAAGACGAGATTGCCTGCGTGTCGAGACATATCGGAAGTAGATAAAATGATCTATCAAGTGTTGACATTGCAACGGATGAGTTCATTTATTTGTACAGGAAATGTAGTCGGAATGTCACAAACTCTGAACGGATTAATAGCTGCTGCGGTGATGCCACACCGGTAACAAAATCGCCAGCCAGTGCTTTGATCGAGAAGTTAGGGATGACCTGTAGTGTGCACGACGAAAACCACAGTAATAGATTCCGAACTCCAACCAGAAAAAGCTGAACGTACGAGGTCATAAAAAAGCCGTTCATCATCCGCAGCATTGCGGATGGTTTACTAAAGAGTGTGGCGTGAATCCTAATTCGGTCGGAAGCGTTTGGAAGGAGCGCGAAATTAGGCATTTTTCTCAATTGTAGGGTAATGAATTCAAGGGTACCCATTTTGTGGTGAGAGAACCATTTCGACATTGTTTTTATCTGAAAAGACATATTTCACATTCGGCTCAGTGATGAAGCGAGATTTTGTTTGGATGCAGCGACTGCATATATTACAAACAAAAATTTATTTCTTTGTTGGACTTCGGAGGAGTACGAGGGAAGATATGGTTTCTGCAGAACAGCGTAGCCCACATTGCTCAAGAATAGCGCGCGATTACCTAAATTAGATGAAACAATAACCCGGTGGGAAATAAACCGGCGAGAAATAAACCGGCGGTGGAGTCGCCCAAGAATGATCTCCCGGTTCACCAAATATTTGGTAGAGATTCTGAACACTTAATACAACATGAAAAATTTTAAACAAAATCTACGTGAACATCAGTTGTTATTTTTGGTTCAAAAAAGCAAATGAAAAAAAGATATCTCGTTTTGATATCGTCTCGTCAGCTGATTCCAGCTTCGCTAAAACGGACACAGAATTCTCCTTGTTAGTGATAATGGAAAATTCATCCACCATAAGCGAAAAGTCGAATACCCACGAGGTTTTCAGATAATGGCATTTCTTCTATACCACTAGTTAAAACAAATAACGAATCACCCATTGGTAATGACTCAACATGAAAAGGCATACATGTTGATTTTCACTAGAATTTAGTTATTCGTTTAAATATGAACTGTTATTCGAAGCTAAGATAGATCCAAGAAATTTATTTTAGATTAATGTCTATCACAAAATATCATTAGAGTTCCGAACCCTATTTGAGCGCACACAATATTCAGTCCAATCTCGATTTGGTGATTATCTTCTGTGTGTAAGTTCATCGTTGCTATAATTTAATCGCGTAATGACAACGAAGTGGGCGACCAATGCAGAATCACATACAAAATATCATTGTAAATTAAGTCGTATACTTTGTTCAGTTTTGTTATTTTGGGTCCCTGTTTCACGTTTAGGGTAACAGTTTTGTAATTCATTCGTTCTACTTTGAACACGATAAATAAGCAGACTTTGTGATGAAGCAAAATTGGCTGATTTGCAGCAAAACTATTCGGTTATTTTTTCATATCCGATGTGTCCCCGTTTGGTTGCTAACTTCCTCCGGGCGACCGAATTTTCCCCTGGTTTTAATACTGCCAACCATCTTTCGTGGCAAGACGGCTGCTGTTCGATTTTCATTGAATGAGTCTGTGCTGTGGCCGATGCAGCCGAGCATCAAAGGACTCCCGCATTTGGTTGACTTGTTAGCTAATCATCCGGTTCGGTTAACCTGATATGCAGAAGCGAGCAGAGCGAGAAATCTACCCATTCAGATTCATCGGAGCTCACACAGAAGCCGGATTTTCAAAAAAATTTCTCTTTATTGACCACGGGATTTGCAGAATCAGGGGACAGCCTCTGGTGCGACGACCAGTTTTTCCCTTCCTTACATCATTAATTTACTGGAATCCAGTTTACGCCTCTCGACATGCACCTTGTCACGAAATAATCGCTATTTTGCCACCCGTCTTTTCTGGTCTCCGCTATCTCATCTGGTCCAGGTGATTTCCTTAGGTTTTTCAGAATATCTGTGACGATTTTAAATGGTTGGATATCCTGAAGCGAGTAATTGACGGCATCGACAGTGTTCGGCCAATGGAATTGTGAACATGTGAGTCGGCTTTACTGAACCGCACGCGTTTGTAGGGAAATGAACAGGCGGACCTGGTTGTGCCAATTACGTCATTGCTCATATATTTTTAGTGTCAGAGAAGACGGACGTTATACACGCATATATCTTGAGACGGTAAAGTACAACGAAGCAGTAGCTGGATCGTTTAGAGTGCTTCGCTCGCCACGGAAAGATGCCGACTATTTTTCCGTTGTCAACCGTGCAAGCTATGAGGCAACTGGATTCGACATTTCTACGCAGTGAAAATCGTCAGCAGCTTGTGAGCACGATGTTGCCATTATAAAATACCCGAGTTCATTTTCAGAACTGCCTAGGGCGACACTGCTCCTCTTTATGTGCCAATTGATGGCTAGATTACTAGCCAAGGGAATAACCCGTGAGATAGATCACTCTAAAGCACACAATAAAACGATGTTCCGGAAAAAGAAAGCGAAGCAGCTACTCGTTGTTAAGCCCCAATCATTCCAATTCGAAATTAACAAAACAATGCAGAAGCTGTGTTTCGTTAAGATAACTTCGAAAATGCTAATGTCTCAGCCGTAGAAGGGGCTTTGCTCACGTGGTGGGAAGACACGTAGAGGAATATCCGGAAATCAGCCGCACCGGTAATACACGTCACTCACAAAAGGGAACTGCATTTTTATTGCGGAACGCGAGTGAGGAAATAAAGGACATGGATTCGGACACCGATGAGTGGTAATGGAAAAATTGTTTTAGCCCAGTTACTGCTGTTTAAAAATGCATTTTCGACCCTTCCATTTTCACTCCTTCCGCATAACTGTGGCTGTTAGTATATCTGCAAAACTAACCACGGTTCGTTCTGTTTCAAATGTTGGCATCCGTTGAAGAATGCAATAGAGAGATTTTCTTGCTACATGGATATCTCAATGTAAGTTCATCTCACCTTACTGAATAATCCTCCTTATTTAGGTAGATCATGCGGAAGCATATGCTGCGTCCAGAGGCAAAGTATGGCGATAGAAATGTTTTTTCACTTTAGACATTTTATAATTCTATTGATTTTTGTTGTCTTGGCTGCTTTGTTAGTCATCAACCAACGGCATGTACTCTCCGAAGTATTTTTAGTTCCTCCTCGTTATGACCTCAGTAATGAACGATGTGAAACTTGGTTATTGATATTGTGCCTGACAAATACCTCTAAATGGCTTGGCTCCCATGTCGGCCTGACGATCATGAGATAATAGTGAAAAGGAACACGATTGTGTATAATAACTAGTAATACAGTCCCAACTGGTACAACGATGTTCCAATGCACAATAAAAATGGATGAACTTGTGTGTTTTCACAGAAATTATTCCCAATTCCCTGTCGTCTGAATAGTATAAATTGTACGCATTTTGTCCGTATTTCACGGACACCCGAAAACCCGTTTATTACTTAGCAATGCTCATGTCTTCACAAAAGAAAACCGACAGGATGTCCATACATACCCCTCATATATATATATATATATATAGAGAGAGAGAGAGGCAGCAAGTAGTATCTGGATGCGTGAACGAAATTTGCCCGGGAGCACACGACCGGTTTCGCGGTTATTGTCGCTCGTCAGGTATGCGTACCCGATGCTCTCTTGTCCAAACATCCACATACTTGTACACTCCGAATTGATTGATATTTCTCACCAGAATCGAATCTGTAGCAACAGGAGTGTGCATGGAAGCTGTTAGTCAAAGAGTCCACAGAAGAATCACAACTGTGATTCGTTGATAATTGTTTGTCAGTTGTGCTAAGCCAAGATTAGGAAGGCGGGCAGAATGTCCCAGAATATACATATGTATATATAGAAGCGAAAAATACCATACAAGAAACAGCTTGATGTCATTCAAACGCTCAAACGTGGTCTTTACAATGATCCGAATGTCAAAATTGTGAAACGGAAGCTTAGTCGCGAAACACCGCCTCTGAATACATTACGAAAGAGGCGTGTATCTACCAACTGTGTTATAAGATGAACACCAAGCAACGTAGAAAAAATTGACATCGGTTTATAGATGCCATGCTTAACTGAATGTGGTTGCACTATGTGACCATAACGGGTAGAGTTCGCCAGGGAGCTACGATGTGGTCGATTTCGTGTTGAAATCGTCAATCTGATGCTTTTTTCGAGTTTTAAGGGATGAATTCTTTACATAGTCTGGTGCACCGAAATTTCGTTTTGATGCACCCTGAGTTGACCTGTTAGTAAATAATACATGATAGGCAGCTTTTGGGTTTCTCTTAAGATTTCTCTACTCCTCGTCAAACACAAATTGCTGCAATGGGAGCGTGACATTTTATTTGCAAGAGTATCCTTGACTGATGATCGCATGCATATATGCTACCAATGAATCGATGAATTTGTGGTGTCCCACCAACAGTGGAGGCTATAGAGATCACTGGGTATACACACATATATACGTCAACAACCGCGAAACCGACCATGTGTTTTCGCGGGGAATGTTGTCAGTCTATATTTATACACAACACACTAGTTCCAACGAAAATCTGGTATTCAGATCCATGTCTCCTTACGGCAAGCCTTGGCTTACCGACGAATACCTTTCGACAGTTCACGGTGATTCGCAACTGAACTCATTAGCCGTGCATAATGCTTAGGATTTCAGTCAGCTTTTAACGAGTAATCTACTCTGTAAGCAAATTTGGCAGTCTGTCCCCTAAACAATTCCTTCAGAATGCGTAGTTGTTGTATTAATAATGCGTTCGCATTGTGCTCACCAGATGCTGACGCAGGAATCGTTTGTGTCATATGGCGTCTAACCCCTGGTTGCACAGTTTGTGCGTGTAAACGTTTTCGATAGCACTTTTCTGACGGGTCATTTGGGACATACGATGATGGCCTGAGATTATTACCATAATTTCGCAACTCCGAATAAATCAGTTCCAAGTTCATATTTACTTTCCATTAGTTCTTTGACCGGGTTGCAGGGTCGAATGATATCGCCCATGTCCACGCAATATAGAACGGAAATTATGATAACAACAGGTCAAGTATTTTTCGTCTTGATAATATCACCACGGGTTTTGAAGAGTCTACGATGACTTTAGTTGAAGTGGATAGGTGTGGTTTTCATAGTCGGTCGATTCCTAACTCGTCGTTTGAGATGGCAAACCGTTTAGCGCCAGTCGAGACGTAATCCGCAGTGTGTGAGTGACAGTTTTACATGCACTGGTAACAGAATGTTTCCAACGCAAATGGTAAGCAAAGAGGCTAGTGTCTTACGAGAATCACCAGCTTGCGATACGATCAAACCACTGTTCAAATCCTTTGAACGGCTGTGGAGTTCGTGGTGGCACCGTTGGCCGAACATGAAGCAGCCTTAGCTCCTCTCTCTGAAAGCAGTCCTTTGACGTAGAAGATAATGTGGATACACGCTGGAGTAGAAGAGAATGGAAGAAGCAGTAAGATTCAGAAGGAGGTGAAAAACAACCATTTGGACGAAACTTTACACCCATTGGGGTCTCATCCACCAAATGTACGCCAATCACATTCTAGAAAACTACTCAATTCATGCCGTTTCCCAAAATGTTTTGGATTTTTTTCGAGTTATTCGGAACCGTGTTAAAACTATGATCAACTTCTATCAGACTAGACTATTTGGAACCCAGTCGCATTGATCCGGAGAGAGATCCACGCTGAATGAGCACGTTTTGGTGGTGCACTGGAAGGTGCACTGGCTGTTTTTTTCGCAGACTGTAACCAGAAGAACGCTTGATAAATCACGTGAACGCACGACATTTTCTTGCCGAGTTTCCAAAATTCTTCGCAAAATTCCGAAATAATGTGGCAGATGGTACGGTTACACTTATCTTCCATCTCCTAATCTGGCAGTGATTTAACATATACGTGTAAGTTTTCGTTTGTTGGATTAATCTACTTATGAGTAGCTGGTTTCTGTTTACAGTAAACAATTCAAGAAGCGGAGTTTGGAGTCGACTGGCTCCTTAAGCTCATCTAAGCCGAGTAGAGCATAGTTTTAAGAAGATAGTGGATATATAGTCATATGGCACCTGTAGCCTTATTACTAGCTAAGCGCTATCACGCCAACTGAATCAACTTGAACAGGCCTCTTACCGCTTCCGGCTGTGTTTACATTTTACCGGTCCAGTTTCTGGGTTGTCAATATAGCAGTCGTACAGAGCCGAGTAAGGGCGACGCACAAGTGGTCACAACGGTTAAGGGCAAACAAACATAATACGAGATCCTCGCTAGGACAATCAGTCTTACAGAGATTAGAGTGAAAGTCACTATAATCTCATTTGAATAGTTAGGAGCCTGAAAGGATGGTGGGTCGATTTAAGAATCATTTGGTGATTCGTGGTAGGATTTTCGTGTGTCAAGCAAGGCTAAGATCGAGAAAAGGAACACAAGGCCCGAAAGCATTTGTTTTTCTTCTCAGTCCAATATGTCGCATACGGATGGATGAAAGAAATTTCCTCGGAATCATATGACCAGTTTCGCGGTTATTGCCGTTCTTCGGGTATGCGTGCTCGGTATTATTCTGTCCAACCATGCCTACACTAGTGGGCTGCGCTACTTTTTTAGTTCCCCACTAGAATCTTTTATGTGAAATATACTACTGGGAAGAAAAACAATATTAGAGCGATTCATTAAAAATAACTGTCCAAACATGTGAAAGTGTCATGCGTTACAATGAACATGCCCCGGGACTTGAATCATCAGATTTGCAAGGCAGACCCGAGCAAAATGTCGGCTACGAGCAGCAATGGAATTGGTTACTCATAACTCACCACCAGCACTTCGGATAAGGACTCAATAAAGTACTCTTCCTTTAGGCATTATCATCCGAGTGTATGACGCTGCACATTCGCATCTTGAATTGCATTTCTTCGTGCAATTATTTTTGTCTTTTATCGTGGCTGTCGACCCTCCATATTGTGACCAACGAAAGTCAGCGTTACCATTTGTCTTGATCGTACCTAAAACCCGCTTCAGTTTTGAGTAAGTAAGCAAGTGGTTATGTCCCTTGAGATGTACAAAAATAAGGAGGATAAAAAAATTTACCTGGCTCTTCGTGTTAGCCGTTAATCTATTGGAGTGGATATTAATGTGCTCAGTCATTGGTGGGTTGACGACCCGTTCTAATTATCCAGTTATCTAACTGTACAGATTAGTGCCTTTCTGATCATCCACACAGCCACGGCTTGTTGCTGCGTTTAGTGATGGACATTCACGAGAAAATTTCTGTTGCACTTTGGATTCAATCACGTGCCAACCGGCCTCGGATTTCCATCAGTCACAAAATGATGAAAAGCCGTTTTCAGCCGAGTCCAAGCATGCGTTTCAGCCAGCCAGTATCATCAACTAGCCAACGACACCAACATGGTGGTTTAAAGAATGCCTACTACAAGACCACCTAATATTTCAAGGTCGTAAAGACCGGTCAATTGTGTAGCTCGCTCGCCGTGACTGACTTATTATAGTATCGCTGGTGTATGTACCAGAGGCGCACATTAATTTACGGTCAAACGGATAACGACTAAATGGGCACTATCAAATACGATATTTCTGCTTCTACTTTCTTTTCACATTTAACACGCACTGAATCATACAATGAATCGTTATTATTAATAGCAATATTCACTCAATATTAGTGAATTTGTCAAACACGAGTTTCCAGTGTTTCGCACATGGAGACGATGTATAAAGTTTCTACCGTCTGGTGCGTTTTCATATCAATTCTTTACATTTCACATGACATTAACAGCGGTAATCCTCAATGCAAATTCGAGAGTGAAGAAGGCCCGAATGCAGAGATCTGGTTTTCTTGGATTGGTCTGTCAATGGTCTACCAAATCTTCAGAATAACTGCCCATCACCATCATGCCTGATCCCAAACGGTGGGGAGTATACCTGCAGAAACTCAGTAACGAGAAACATTCCAGATTAGATTCTTACCAGTTCCAATGGTCAATATCTGGGTTTCTTCGATATCGCAAACTATTACTGAACAGCCCAATTAACAGTGAATAAGCGAGAACCAGAAAATTGGATTCCCCAAATGGAAGAACGCACTAGCTGAGCATGAATTTTATCCGTAATCCAACCAAAAATGTGAAGTCAAGGTTAACCCCAACCATAAGGTGCATCTGCATGGATCATAAACCAGTTCGATTACAATCATTACACCCGTCACACGTTAAATGGGAGTCCGGATATTTACAGTCTCTCCTCGGTTTTTGCTTCAAACGAATGGATCCAACAACTTCGTTGGAATTCTCTTAAGCACCGGCAGGATCTAACGAGACGTCGTCATTTGTGGAAGAAACTGGTGAACCTGAAACGGAATGCCCTGGTTATTGGAATCGTATTTGGTCAGCATGACGATGGTGTACGGATAAATCATCAGAGTCAAAAGTGCGATTCATTTGCTTACCAGGGATTTTGAGTTTTAGACCTGGGGATGCATGCAATATATCACCATAATAAAATGTCACTTCAACAGACTGCAAAAAAACATATTTGACCTCAGAGGTCTACATTTAAAAATTGTGCATAGAATTTCATATGCGTTGATGGACAATAATTGCGATAATCAAGTAGGAGTTTGTCAACACTGGTCAAATTCATACAATGATGAGCACGGTAGGATACTGATGCCATTTTTCAATATTTCCACAAAATTCTTCACTTGTTCGTTAGAACACGGACGTCTGACTAGAGTAAATAAATACCTGCAGCCAATACTGTTTAGCCATGTGCCTAATACTTCCGCAGCATTGTGCAGCATTGTGCGGCATTAAAACTGGAGGCATCCCTTCTCTGCTGAATAACCTTCGCAGTGTATGCATAGTGAACTCCGCAGTTGGTGGTTTGGTGAAAACACTTCTGGCCCCTTTGAATAACAATCAATGACCACCAAAGCGTGGTATTTGTCCAGGAATGAACCGAAATAACCTGCATGGACTCGCTGCCTAGCTTCGCTAGGCATTAAATACGGAGTCCACTTTGATGGCATACCGTGATACTTGTGCTGACAACCCGACAGTCTTTCATAATCCGGCTTATGTCAGTAACAATGTTTGGCCATCATCAGGTGAGCTTGGTAAGTGATCTCATTTACTCAACGCCTAGATGACCGGGATTCGAGTCATCAAGAACAGCTTCGCAGCTGGTCGGTGTTATTACAAAGATATTATTAAGGGCCGAAATACTATCCAAAATTAATGTAAGTTCATCCTTGAGGTTATGAAGGTCAGGTAACTTGCGCTTAACATTTGCTGCCCAACCTCGATTTAGAGCAGATAGAATAGATGAAAGTAATTGCAAGTGTCGAGTATAAGGTTCCATCGGTTTTCTGGTGAAGGCCAAACCAAAAGGCATCCCCATGAGAATCACACAGTGCTGACGAATGAGAAGAGCGAGATAAAAGTCAACATATGAAAAGTGTTTCGCAAATCAGTGCAAATTCTTGCAATTGTACGCAATGCTCCACCTGAATCATAGCAGCAGAAGCGCGGGATAACGACTTTGTTGGGTCGGATATGAATTTTAGATCCTCATGATCAGAAATAATCTGCCAAAATGTGTCAAACAAATACCTATGTACACGCTTGACTATCCAATGGGCGGCCAATGCTTCGAGCCGTGTTTGCGAACATCCGAGCTCTGCTTTGCCTAAACGACGTGATATGCAAATAACTGGTTCTATAACTGCGACAGGTTCAACAGGCCAGAAATCGGTAGTTAAAACATGAGCGATCTCAGGAGGGAATGGGTGAAGAATAGCAGGAGAAAACAAAAAGTGAGGCATGGAGCGAGCGCACTGTTCACGAAAATTTAACCACCCAAAGGAAGGCTGATAAAACTGACTGAACCAGACAAGAAGCTCGTTGGGAATAGTTTGGAATGAAACGAGAATGCTACTGCGAAGCCCTATTAAAGTGTACAGTTCTGACAAGTTCTTTGGTGACAATGAAGCTGCTGAAGGAGACAACAGTTCGGAATCTGGAATGACTCCGTCGCCGTCGACTATATAGCCATAACATTCGAAACTGGTGATAGAAAAGGAACATTCCTTTGGATTAACAGCAAAATGTTTATCATAATCCCCGTGAAACGGTTTTAAAAGACGCACACCATGAATTGCCTTATCTGGAGCATACACAATGACGTCATCCTGGTAAACTTCAATGCCGTCGATATCTTCCTTAATGCTATTCATTACTTGCTGAAAGAGAGCAGATGAATTGCTGAGGCCGAAAGGCAGAAATTTGTATTGATGGAGTCCGAATGATGTGTTGGTTGTAGTGTAGTGGCACTGATTTTTCGGAGAAAATATATTGTTTTCGGAAAACTCCCTTTATGAAATAATTCATTACGTTTTATCACTGCTTGGCTGATCATTAAGAAACCATGGAAGCACTGTACAGCTGTTTCATTCTTGTTAGGGATCATCAGCAGTGCATATCCACCGCGCCCGGACTGGATTGCGAACCAGAAACGAACGATTCTGAGTCGAACGCCTCAGCCATTGGGCTACCTGGCAGGCTCTCAAAGGCTTCTTAAAATTCACCAAATGATGGTGTTGCACCTATCCGTCAGGGAGTTGCACAGCCACGGGCCGCTGGCACACACCAATCGACTCCTACTGATAGATGACTTCTATGCCTAACATCAATTTCGTGAAATTTCTTCGGTTGGGTTTGGTTTATCGCACACGAGATCTGTGGATCTCCGCTCGCACCACCCTTTTCGAGCGTCTTCGCTGTTGAAACGTTCCGACCAATCAGCATTGCTCTACTGTGATTTGCTTGCGCGTGTATTGTCGTGTCAGTGCTATTTCGGTACCAGGATATATTCAATAAATTGCTGGCATTCAATTGTTGGCTCTGGTCTTCTCTGTTCTGTCTACTTGGAGTTTTGTCAGACGCAGCTTCAGAATCCGAAAGAAAGTATGTTCGGGGCCGCCTTTCGGACTTATTCGATTGTAGTTATTGGCATGGATGGTTCATCGAGATGAATTTGAAGATGTGCATCTTTCAAGTTGATTTTTGGAAGAAAATTTGAATCAAACAATTTGTTCAGAATGTTTTCAGGTTCAGCGGTCGTACAAGTGGACTGTTTTAGACAACGATTGACGGTCGGACGGTAATCACCGCATATTCGAGAGTTTTTTCCATCGCAACTTTGCGGGGTCACAATCGGGGTAGCCCAGAATGAACACTGCACTGAAATGATATTTGGATTTGCAACTAAACCGGCTCATAGAGACCTTAAGGAAGTGTGTGTCGTTTGAGAACTATCGAGCCATTGGCCGTTTCAAGACAACGATGGGGGAACTTTCATGCCACTAGTAGATTGGGAATATTTAAGAATTAGATCCTTCAAAGCACAATCACTGTCGGAACTGGCAAGCAAATTCATGACTGTTAGTCCCAAAATAGAAGTACTTCGAGGTACTTGATTTTCGATTCCTTGCAAAGATAGCCGTAAGAATCAAAAATGGAAATAATTGTTATGCCCACAATCGGAGTGGAACGTTCTGTATGGTGTGTGAACTAGGACGGATGTTGTA
Source organism: Fasciolopsis buskii (assembly GCA_008360955.1). Lineage (NCBI taxonomy): Eukaryota > Metazoa > Platyhelminthes > Trematoda > Plagiorchiida > Fasciolidae > Fasciolopsis > Fasciolopsis buskii. Next base: position 83,079 of record LUCM01008042.1, read on the forward strand.
TTCAGGATAAAAGTTGACCAAACAGTGTTTTGGAATAATAGACTCAGTATTACTTTTATCAACATGGAAATCGTGTGTATACAAGTGGGGAAATATTTTGGAAGACAATTTCTGGACTTCAAAAACTGCACACCACCGGTTTGAATACTCAGACATTTGAAGCATGAAACGGTTGAAGCTCAACGCAGTCTTTTGTGCTCACCCGGCTAGAGCGTTTTTTAAATGAAGAAATCCCGCGCAGGCTACCAAAGCGGCGACAAGTGTACACAACAGTGTGTATACCAACAACACAAGGTAACACTTCCCTCGGAAAGTGACCCACCATTAACAGATGCCATTTTTGCGGTAGTCGTTTGGTTATTTCGCAGTGTGAGAGTCTTAATATGGGTATTTTGACCGACTTCACCATTAATTATATGCATTGTCTTTGCTTGGGATTAGTTAGGGGGCTGGTATTCTTGTTGACGGACTCTGCGATAGTTAAAGGTGTATCACTCGATCAGAAGCCTATAAAACCTGCCATTGAGAACACAGAGCAGTTGTGATTAAAACTGCCGACGTAATTCCGTCGCAGATGTCGTGGTTGGAAGGAAGGCCGATCATGGAAAGCGACGTAGATTCAGCAATTCTTACTGTATGTAAGTGTAATATGTTTAGAAAATGCTGTAACATTGCAAATGTATAGTCACTTTCTGTATCTTTCATTATCAGCGCGGTTGCTGTCTCATCATTCCGATGAATACAGCATAAACCAGACATCTAGTGTGCTATTACATTTTGTACACTTCCAACAGTTGCTTCACGGATTATCCGGCGGTGCCGAAGCGGATGAGGTCGTGGCGTTTGGTCGTGGAGATCTCGGGTTTAAATCCTCCCACCGCCGGTCAACTTCCCGCTCGGCAGCTCTCTGTTAGCGGCGGCTCCCTCAGTGAAAAATGATGAACATTGTTATTCCATTGATGGTAAGGTAAAAAATGTTCATTAATGTACATTCTCTAACACATCTAGGTCCTGATGCAAGAAGTCATAAGGCACCTGGCAAGTTCTGTGCTTCCATTTAAGTCACTTATGTTAGACGAAATCCATGATAAAAAGTAATGCACACGTTACTCCCTAACTTTCAGACGTAACCGCCAGAACCAATATTTATGATCTTGGGTAAATGATTGGGAATTCTATGGTGAATTCCAGGGCGATAAACATTTGTTTCATAATGGCACCATTTTGCCTAGAGTGCCGGCCAATGTCATTTTAGACAACACGCTACTTGGGTTTGTCAGATTTGTTGAGCATGCTCACGGTTTTATTAGGGTTAGATTTTCTCGTTTCAATTATATTCATAATCTCTTCGATAGCCCTACTTCGTCGATTGAACATAATATTGTTCTTCGTTTGTAATCTCTCGGAAGTTATAGTGCTTTGCACTCCGAATGAGAATGACTATAAATGTGCCGCTTTCCCTTGCGACAATGATAGTCGCATCATTCCCATTTTTACATTAACTTCACCAATGCGGCAATTCTTGCATGAAAACCCTCGACTTTCAATACGAGATGTTTTCGAAAAGTTTTCTTCGAAGGCAATTAGTATGAACAAACTGGCTAAGCTTTTAAATGTACACTGGAGTCAAATTCCTTGTTTTTGTTAACCAGTTGGATGACGAGAATGAAGGTGTGTGCATCTTGAGTCGATCCTGTTTGAATCCGGAGGTAAGTCACGCTTGCGTCTCAAATTTGCACGGAGCACGTTTTCACCGGTTGGTGAGGACTCGTGGCCAACAGCCACCCGGTACGGTACTACGACCGATTAAGAATTTTTTGCATACAGGTGAGCACCATTTTGTCCATCGGACGATGAAGTTCTTGCTAAGCGTTTCCCGGGTCAAGCGCAACAACCAGTTGCAGTGAATGACGATATGTGTGTTCGAGGGTATCTTGTGGACTGTTATTATTGAAACAAAAGTGTCTGTTTGAACATAAATGCAAGATTTAGACTAAGTTTATGCTTACAAATTACTTTTACCATTGGACCCAATTGGGTCTGGAACAGCCAAATAAACATCAGATTTTCGCACACTGTAGGATTCATTGACAGCAAGCCTAGATCTGTCTCTAACTGCAGGTTCCCAAAGAAGAACCAAAATTTAGTGTCAATTTGAATACTAATTTAGGTGATAGTTTATTCTAAATAAAAATTCCTCGGACCATAACCTGTGTTTTGTTGGTAAAGGGGATTACGCATCGGGAATTACAGAGTGTGTCTACCGCTATGCCCGTAAGAGATCAGGTCAAGGATAGATATGCGTTAATTAGTCGGGATAGAAATGTTTGCTCTATATCCACGGTTTTTGCGCCAAAAATGAGCCCGTGGAGAGATGGATGGTGGCGCGTTTTTACTGGTGGCTTGCGGTGCCGCTTCCCTTATTCCATTGGTTACCGGATGCTGCATAATTTTCATCCCGGGGTAGACAAGGTCTGAACGCCGTTTGCCGGTTGGTTTACATGCGTGCATGCTGATTTGCTGGGATTCTGTACCTGGCACGTGTAGCCTATGGGCAAATACCCTCTATGTTCAAGATGCGGCAATGCACGACGGGCGGTTACAGTGTGTGTAGACACTGGTTGCGTTAACAGCGACGGCCACAATAACGAACACAAAGGTGCGCTATACCATGGAGTCATGCACATAGTTCCATTATCAAACCCGGACACGCACGAATACGAGGAACTGTATAAGGCAGCCGTGCTTGTTACGGGATGAATCTTTAGACGAAACCTAAGGGAACTACGTCTAAACCTATGTTGGGAGCCTTCGTCATACACCCTTGCACTCAGTGCCCACGTAGTTGTTCTGATAGAAAACTGACGGTGTCTGGGGTAAAAATAATAATAAATAAGTAAACGAATGAGCCGTCAATGCAGAACTACGGGAGGCAGGATTGAAAGACCTTAGGTCTATGGATGAGAAAGGGAATATGTGTTCTTTCGAGTCCGGAAGCCGTGGCTGACAAAGATCCTTAGTCGGTAGTATAGAAAAGACTCGGCCCAACAACTATATCCGAGCTATGTTCTATATATTGTGATGCCAAAATAGCACCAACACAACAACACAAGCCACGGCAGACCATAAAGGGAGATGCGAGTGGTCAGGGAGATTCGAATGCAAAGATCCTTGAAAAGTGCAGCACGAGCGGAAACTCTTTCGAGCCTTTACGCACGCAATATCGATTCCTGCCAAGGTACTTGTAGGGGAACACGGATTTGTTACGTCGGATCGCTTGTTCAACTGAACGTTGACCGCCCAGCGCGGTTACCATTCGCGCGTTGCTCACGCACGCTCCACTCCCACTCTCCTGTTAAAATATGCTCAATCTTCCATCGCTCCTAAATGTCTTTTCATTGTTTCCGTATTGCAATCGTACAGAGCCGAGTAAATGTGACGCACAAGTGGTCACAACGGTTAAGGGCAAGCTAATGCAATACGAGATCCGCGTTAAGACAATCAGTCCTACAAACTGGTGAGCCCGACGTAGTTGACTGGTAGCGTAAGTCTTTGTTCCTTTCTACATACGCCCTGTCTGTCTTCTTCACGGGTGAATATTACCGTTGCTTTGTTGCGAATTGCGTTTGCGCTTTGATTTTTACTGGCTGCGTTTTTTTGTCGATAGTTTTCAGCACGTTTTGTTCACGTCATCTCTTTTTCAAATACGGTGCCATATCAACCGAGCGACACCCATCGCCAGACCCAACAGTAGAGATGCTAACTCTTCACATACCTGCGTTCATGCCGTCTGATCCTCAACAGGATAACCATCGACGACAGCCGTTTTGGATGGGTCGCCGCCGTCTTACTCCAGATGTAACCATTTGGGTTAGGGACGTCATTGTATTTTTGCACAGTTACGACGCGTTGAAAGAGGCAGTTATAACTCGGACCGCCCAAAGTGAAGATCAGCGCGTCCGAAAATTGCTTCAAGGAGTCGAGCTCGGGAGTAAAAGTTCTCAGAGCTACTGCTGGAAATGCGGCATCTCAGAGGCGCACAGTTCGGGGACGATCCGATGTTATGAGAGCTGTGGCTTCAATGGCTCCCTCCACATATACCTCCCTTGCTTAATGCTATTAAGAATTATGCATCAGGGGAGACCGCCGAAACCGCTGATGACACTATAGCCCAGGTGTCCCAGCAATAAAAACATTCTAAACCCCCAAGAGACACATCCCTAAATTCAAAGGTCGAGTTACCAACTATTTTGACGAGGGTCAACGCATTAATACAGCGGCTGTGATGAGTAACATCTGACTCCCCAGAACCGCATCTTCATTTTTGCAGGACAAATTAACAGCCATTCTGAAGAGGATCGATGCATCGTTACGGCGACTTACGGTCGATGGAGACCGGTGACGAGATCGGTTCAGCCCGCGTCGCGGCAGGCGCGGTAGCCCCTCTCCCAAGTGTTTCTCCCTGCCATCTGCGGAAGGTTGGCGTAAGTACCATAACCGCTTCGGAAGCTTAGCAAAAATGATGTGACCCCGGGTGCACGTTCCCAATTAAGAAACAAGAAAACTAGGTTCCCGGTTCGTGGTCGCGACACAAGAAACCGAGCTAGCTACTAATTGTCGCCTGCTTAACGTCAAAGACTTGATGACAAACAGGCTATTCCTGATGGACACAGGTGCCGAGGTTAGCGTAATCCCCCGCGAATCGGGCAATTTGATCGCTGCACAGTCATAGACGCTACGGGCTGCGGACGGCACCGAAATCCACACGTACGGACATCGTTCCATCACCCTCGATTTAGGTCTGAATCGTAAACTTCGTTGGGTGTTCATCGTCGCTGATATTCCCTACCGTATTATTGGCATGGGCTTCTCCCGGCATTTCGACCTGCTGGTCGACACTCGACACAAAAAATTAGTAGACCGTCGAATGCCGCTGACTGTGACCGGCATTTACGGCGTCGTCAGCCAAGTCACACCCCAGTCCCCTAAACCGCCAGCCAAGCAGCGATATAAGGGGCCACTTTTCTACTACTTGAGCATACTGCAACACACCGGTCCACTTCCCGCCATTAATACTAAGGTAACCGACTACATAGAGACGGTAGGGCCCCCAACTTTTAGTCAGCCTCGTCGCCTAGCTTCTGGAAAGTTCCACCCAGCCAAGGCAGAATTCAACCACGCTTTGGAACTGGGCATTATCCGGCCTTCCAGTAGTCCTTGGGTTTCTCCCCTTCACATGATCCCTTAGTCCATTGGCGACTGGCAACCATGTAGGAACTACATAGCATTTAACAGGGTCACCGGTCCCGATAAGTACCCGATTCCTCACATACAGGACCTTACTTCATCGCTGCCCAGTTGCAGAATCTTCAGCCGCAAAGATCTGGTACGTGCGCACAATTGACTCCCCGTAGAGGAGACAAACATACCAAAAACGGCGGTGACCACACCTTTTGGACTGTTTGTGTTCGTGTGAATCCCTTTCGAGCTCAGCAATGAGGCTCAAACCCTCCTTAGGTTTGTGCACGAGGTCACACGCGGTTTAGAAAATATGAATGTGTACCTAGACGATATCCTATTTGCAAGCCGCTCGGAGGAGCAACAGTCAGCTCACCTTTCAACCGCCTCAGCAAGCATAGCGCAACGATTATTGCCTGGAGAAATGAGCTTTAAAAACCCAGTGTCACATTATTAAGGCATATTGTCTCGTCTTCAGGTATAGCTCCATTGCCGGATGAGGCCACTGCCATTTGTGACTACCCTGAGCTTCATTCTTATCAAAATTATGGCGGTTTGTTTGCCTGGTTAACTTCTCTCGGCGTTTTATTACAAATCGCGCAAAAATAATTACTCCCCTTACAGATCTGTTACGGGGAGTTAAGCTTAAGTTTTCGTTCTCCGAGGCTGCGAAACAAGCATTCATCTTCATTAAGAACGCTATCACCAAAATAGGGCCAGTCACACATCCTGATACTTCTGCACCCATATCTCTGATAACCGACGTCGCAAACACTGCTTTCGGAGCTGTACTTCAACGGTACACTGTCGACCCTTGGAAGCCTTCATCATTCTTTTCCAATAGACGCTATTTTGGTGATAGCGTTCGTAATGGAGATGAATGCTTGTTTCACAGCCTCGGAGAACGAAAACTTAAGCTTAACTCCCCGTAACACCCAACAATGTTTACGATGCAGACCTAAATCGAGGGTGATAGAACGATGTCCGTAAGCAGCCCGTAGCGTCTGTGACTGTGCAGCGATCAAATTGCCCGATTCGCGGGGGATTACGCTAACCTCGGCACCTGTGTCCATCAGGAATAGCCTGTTTGTCATCAAGTCTTTGACGTTAAGCAGGCGACAATTAGTAGCTAGCTCGGTTTCTTGTGTCGCGACCACGAACCGGGAACCTAGTTTTCTTGTTTCTTAATTGGGAACGTGCACCCGGGGTCACATCATTTTTGCTAAGCTTCCGAAGCGGTTATGGTACTTACGCCAACCTTCCGCAGATGGCAGGGAGAAACACTTGGGAGAGGGGCTACCGCGCCTGCCGCGACGCGGGCTGAACCGATCTCGTCACCGGTCTCCATCGACCGTAAGTCGCCGTAACGATGCATCGATCCTCTTCAGAATGGCTGTTAATTTGTCCTGCAAAAATGAAGATGCGGTTCTGGGGTGTCAGAATTTACTCAATGTTGAGACACTTGGGCTATAGCGCGACATAGTTTCGTCAACAATTTCAGCTGCCACCTCTGGTGACTGCCTGCGGTTACTGCTGAGCATGGGAGGTGGATGTGGTGGGAGCCGTTGAAGCCACAGTCCTCCTAGCATCGGGTCGTTGCCGAACGTTTTGCCTCTAAGATGCCGCATTTCCCACAATAGTTCTGGGGGCTTTTCGTTTCCTAGATCGGTTCCTTGAAGCAGTTGTCGGATGCGTTGATCGTCCGTAGGGGTAGTACGAGGTATGACCACCTATTTCAACGCGTTGTAACTACGCAAAGCCACGATGTTGTCCCTGGCCTGAAGGGTTACATCTGGAGGAGGACGACCAGCCACCCATCTAAAACGGCTGTCGTTTCCAGTTATTCTGTTATTTTTGATCTCCGATTCAACTAAAGTAAACCAGAGTTGAGGATCAGGCGGTAGGAATGACGGTATATGAAGAGTAATCGTCTCTACTGTTGGGTCTGGGGAAGGTTTTCGCTCTGTGGACAGGCCGTCGTATTTTTAAAAATACCGATAGAAAACCGCGTCCAGTAAGACTCAACGCGCTGACGCAATTTGTAAACACGGTAAAAAAAATAAACAGCGGTGATACTTAACCTTGAAAAAAGGCAATCCGAGGGTCACTCAATGACGTCGGGCTCAACAATTTGCAGAAACGATTGTCCTACCGCGAATCTCGTATTATGTTTCCCTGCCTTTAAACTGTGACCACCCGTGCGTCACTCCTACTGGGCTCTGTACGATTGCAACACTGAAAACCCAGAAACCCTACCGGTACAACGAAAGGACAGTCCAAAGTGGTAGGAGTTTCAGTATATTTTGACAGGAGCGTGCGAGCGAAGCGTGTGAGCGAAGCGTGCGTGAGTAACACGCAAATTGCTACCGCGCATAGCGGTCAACGTTCGGTTAAACAAACTATCCGGAGGAACAAATCCATGTTCCGCTACTGATCTGTTCCTCCCGTTGGTCTCCTTTAAGTAAAAGAATAATTGCGATTCTTCGGCTTATTTAATCAAAATGTTCTGTTTCAATTTGGGAATTTCCGAACCATCGCTTTGAAACAAACGCATGCGGGATACGAGGCACATGGTTCTGGTTATCGTTATCAATAACCGGTTGTTGCATTAATTACAAAAAGCCCAGCCTCATCTGATCAACCAATCATTTGATCAATCACCAACCCAACCCCATTACCTAACGAAGTCATATTGATGGTGCAAGCGGGAACTTTTCAATCGAAAAGTACTTCAAAAACAAAGCGGATTCGTTCACGCATTGCCGCGCTCGTTGAGGCAGCCACTAGAGCATTCGCGCGCAGCCGGACAGACTGAAGCTCAAGTATTCATGCTCTCCGTGGAGAAGGGTAAAACAAAATGTGGCCTGAACAAATTGCACTTCACTCGAAACCGACAAAAGTTCTCGTTTAGGACAGATGTCATGTTTCACATACTTCAACACCCTAACGCGGCAACAGCTATGCAATTCGGGTAGCGATGGTGAGTTTGCCACACTAATTGAAACTTGTTGAAAACTCTTGGAACTGCGTAAACTGCGCTGAACTGCTACACCGCGGCGTGTCCTCCTAGCTCATACTAGGTAGACCAAGAATAGCTTATCCGGGAACCTACACAGCAAGGCAGAAAATAAATTGTGCATCAAGGTAACTGACCGAACAGATTTTTCTCCCGAACGGCCACTCTTCTCGATTCGAGCTAGTAGTGAGTATCTTTACCTACAATTTTGTTTGAATCAAAGCTGCCATAATCTAACGGCACGCCGACTAAGAAGGTATAACAAGCTTGAGTTCAGTTCAAAGCCCTGGACTGATTGCGAAGTGAGGGAGACCTACGTGCGTCAAAATCAATACAGTGGAATGGACTCATTATGATACGTCAGAGAGTGTCAGTTAAGAGCAACCTGGTAGCAATAACAGACGCAGTTGCATGCCTCCTAAGAATCGAGCGAAAGGAGCTAACACCATGGTGGAGGAGTAGGATCGCGAGAGCTAGGAAGCGGAAACAGGGCTTTCATAAGGCATAAGGAAACCCAAAGCTCCCAAGATTTCCTGAGGTACATAGCGGGCAGAATGTTGTGCATCCAACGACAGTGCGGAACTGCATACGAGGATCAGGTCGCTGAGGCTGCTAAAAGTAATTCCGAAGCCTTTCACAATTAGGTGCAGTCTAACTGGTGCATAGAGGCGGGGGCAGAGACAACTGTGGTAGCCATAGACCGGTTATCCTGACATCCATGCTGAAGGCTCTTGAAAGAGGCCTTCGCGACAGGATAATCAATCACCCAAAGACCAACAAGTTAATGATGGCTGAGCGGCAAGGATTTTGGAACACACGTTCCCGCTTGAAGGACCTCATAATCTTCCTGGTTGAAGTAACAGGTAGAACTGACAGGTGCAAAAGAGTAGAAGTCTGGTGTCTGGACTTTCAGAAGACCCTTGATTCCGCGAATCACAGGCTCCCTGATCAGAAAGTGAAGTAGTCCGGAGTGGATGCTAAGGTGAATAACTGAATGGCGCAAAATGTGAACGGTAGGCTTTTCATAGTGTGAGTCGAGGGGTGTATGTCGGACAGAGGATTACTAAACAGCGGTGCGCCCCAGGGGTCTGTCTTAGGGCCACTGGTTTTTCCTATGTATGTCAATGACATAGCTAACGGATTGGAAAATCCGTGTCTGATATTTGCTGACGACATCAAACTATTAGGGACAGCAGACAGTGAGGCTATCCAGAGGGACCTGGATAAAGTTTACCAGCAGTCGCTGAGCTGGAGTCTTCCGTTGAACTTATCGGCTCATGGAAGGAGAAGCAAAATCCCCTCTCCACATGGGTCCGCCTGGGCATCAGGTCACAATGGAGCAAACTCAGCAAGCAAAAGACCTCGGGGTAATCTTGAGTGCCGACTTCAAATCTAGTCTGAACTGTCGGAAGGCGGCCAAGAAGGCATAGTGTGCCCAACGCCAAATTAAGAGAACTATAGGATCCAGAAAGCTTAGCGTCTTTCTGCTGCTGTTCAAGGCATTTGTCCGACCGATTTTGGAATGCTGTGTCCAGGCATGGAGATCATATTTGATAAGAGATAGTAAAGTGCTGGAACAGGTTCAGTGTTTTTACAATGTGGCTTAGGCATTTGATGCACATGAGATATGGGCAGAGGCTGAGGGCACTTGGTTTGTACTCCCTAGAAGGACGTAGTGAAGGAGGTGACCTAATACAGAACTTCAAGATCATTAAGGGTCTGGCCGAGATACGGGGTCACCGTGGAGCTCTGTTCCAGATAAGGGGAACGACACACTTTGAGGTAACGGTAAGACGATTGTGCGAGGTGTAACCACCGGGTTGATGAGCAAATCGTTTGCCACACGAGTGGTGAGTGAATGGAATAAGTTAACGGAGGAAGTGGTCGAGGTGGGGTCAATGTGCAACTTCAAAGGGAGACTAGACAATGCAAGGCTAGCTGTGTTTGGAGAGGAAAGCGTGCGGATTTTGGGTTGGGGAGGTGGTCCAGAGGAAGACATCTCAGTAATTGATTCCTCCCTTGTAGGAAGTAAAGATGGTTTCCACCATCCTGTTGTCGAAGCATCGTCAGATCCAAGGAGATCTTGGTGCAAAAACCTGGATGATCAGGCATCTCGCCGTATAGTACTGTAATCTAACTTGAACTGGAATGTATAGTCTGATGAAAAGTGTATTGAAATGATACTGCATAAGGAGACGAATATTAGGTGTGTAGTTTTGACGATGGTTGTGAAAAGTGGGGGCAGCGGCGGTGGATGGAAATTGTATAATTGCATTGGTTTATTGAATTTGTGTGTGGTTTGCTTTCGGCGAGATCCATTGGTAGACGTGACGTTCAAAGTAGGATGGGAGTCTGTCAAGCAGCTTGTGTAGAACCGGACACAGTGAGGTAGTGTCATAGGCACTCATGAAAACGACATTTGCCAGAAGCAGCAGGATATCGAAAAATTCAAAGATTTTCATGAAATAATTCACCATGTGATATCATCGCTCAACTCACGATAAAGAAACCATGGAAGCACTAACTGTACAGCTGTTTCATCCTTGTTAGGAATCATCAGCAGTGCATATCCACCGCGCCCGAACTGGCACGCGAACCCGAACAAGGACGAACGATTCTGAGTCGAACGCCTTAGCCATTAGGCTACCGGGCAGGCTCTGAACGGTTCGTTGAACTTCACCACATGATGTTGCACCTATCCGTGACTGATTTGCACGGTTACTGTCCGTTAGCTCACAGCGATCGACCCCCACTCATAGATGACTTCTCTGCAGGTAGCCTAAGTACGACAAAGGCTTTGGATATGACCTACAAACCAAATTAGACTACAATAGTTTCAATGGTTATGACGGGTATCAATTTCTCTGAGTGATCATCCCAGGCGAGTCGAGACCGCGGTATCCAGAGTATGAAATAACCGGTATTGTTCAAACCGAATATAAAGTCCTGCAAAAAGAGGAAGAAAAAAGGTAATTGAATTAATTATATTTTTACACAACATTTAGCGGACTATATGATCTTGGTGGTCTAACGTTCTGCGGCTGTTCAACGTGTTTGTCGGACCGCACTTGGAATACTGCGTCCAGGCATGGAGACCGTATTGGTACGATTCCTGCTGGCATATTCTCTGCATGGTGTTCTGCCAAACGCTTGCAAGCGCAAAATTACTGCACATATTTCGCAGCAAACATCTGTTTGGTCGGCTAAACCTTCGCCAACCAATGAGACTCCAGTGCGCAATTGATAACTGCGGTGAACGCATGAACTTTTATTGCGTGTATGGCCGATTCCATTTCCGTAATACATTCACGCATAAGGGTGATGTGAACACACCGAATCAAAGGTGCCAGCGACATGAGTTGAACGAAAGAGGGGTTTATGCCATTTCTGAAGCGGCACGGGTACTAGCGGGTGATAGCTGTCATGATGACCACTAAAATAAGTCTCGTACATCTATGTATACGCAGATGACTACTGATTGCACTCAGCGGCCGAATTAAGATTCGTGACTATGGAATAATGAGAATACGCCGTTACGGAGAAATCATTTCATACGCTAGATTTGACTTCCAGTATGCGTGGCTGGTTAACATAGTAGTAAGTCCGGCAATTACAAAAAAATACAAGATTACATATCATAAATGTAAACAGCCTATTAAGAATATATGTGAAGTGATCCCGATGTCGGTCGTGAGCTGTGGAGGTCTGACGAATCAATGATGACTGTTGTGAATACTTGGTGAATGACCTAACAATGGACTTAATGTTCACTGATTCTTTCTCATCTGGACTTATGCATCGTAAACATGCCAACAAGTTTTCCTTGCTGGCTAAAAGATTTGTGGCATCTTACTGCAGTTTGTAGCTGAATCATTAAAACGGTTTCCAATTAAAAAGTGATCGTCGGTATGGGTTACGCTGAAAGACAGCCTAATGTTTTGTTGATGAATACACATACTTTTTAATGACATCGTAAATGCTGCAGATGTGCATAATAAATAATGTTGTAATTAGTGGAGATGCAGGCGATATCAAACGGGTAAGCTCTCACATCACCCAAAAAAGGATAATGGAAATACGGAGAATTGTTACAAGTGCTGCTACTGCAGCAGTGTCTCTTTGCGAACGCACGTTAAAATTCGATCGCTTATCTTCGGTCTAATCAGGGGGTAAAGATTGCATCACATTGTCTTTAGAATGCAATAAGGACTATCGAACTATTTGCCAACCTTTATTAAACACTGGCGAGGTTCACTAGCAAGTGTGTTATATTATGTCACACGTAATACACGTCATGGAATACTGAAAACCGACCACGGGAATTTTACGCTGTCATATTCTAAACATGATTATGCCGTGTATAGCCTGTATATGTCATGCTAACCTTAGCCGTGATAACAAATATAGTAAATGTGCCTTCGCAGGTGTGCCTATTTATCATCATGAATTAATTATTATTTGAGTTTCAGTGCTTTCATTTACTGAAAGCAACAGCATGCTGCCATTTTCGCTAATAATCCGGCTAGAAAGTTACAGTTATAATCCGCACAAGATTTCTTAAATTTGTGCTCTACCATTAAAGTTCCTTCGAAAGACAAATTAGACTAATTTACCTTCTTCGAGATCACAATATAAGAACGCCAAAGTGTTCAGTCAATACAATTGAAAGAAAAGCATTGGGTTTCTTCACCGATTCACGCCAAACGTTGAGAGGCCTTAGCATCCTTAGATGGAGGATTATGAATAATGGAATTAAGAAAACTTCCGCAAAGAATGTGGTGGTGCAGTACCGTCATCCATCAGTGGCATTTCTTTGGAGAATTGACATAGCCACTTTATAGCTTCTATGAAAGCAGTCTGTATAACAATATACTGTGGCAAATAACCGTGTTTATTTGCAGGCGATGTCTTATCATTTCGAAGACCGCTCTATTCCTGCTGCAGTTCCCCATCGCTGTTAGTAAGAGCCAAAATTTTGGCTGCGTCAGCGGCTTCAGCAGTGAAAGCTGAAAGTTAATGGGAGTTTCTTGAGGAGGAAGAAGTTCATTCGGTCTAGTTCCGTGCAGGTAAACTTGAATTTATGAAAGGTACTTGATTGTTACACAGCATTACAACAGATATCCCTCGTCTGGATAATACGGCTATAACGGTAAATCATACACTTCTTTCTGTTTTAATAATGGACGGGCCACGAAGAACCAAAAACGGCACCGAACGGTAATTCCTCTGCGAAGTCGAAAATTTGTACACGAATAACGAATAGAATATCTGGTGAGTGAACCGCAAATTTCCATCGTAATACACGCATTACGTATTTTTAAGGATTCCGTGGATCACTGCTAAACGAGTTGTTTTGAATCTTTTACGGTTCTAATAAATCAGCGTAAAAATCGATTTGATCAATAGGATTTACAAATGTTATTTTACTTAACACTGGTTGCGTTTGATGTGTGTCGGCAGTTGCTATAAATCGGTTCACGTAGGCATAAATTGTGCAGGCTCAATAACCACCGAACAAACGATACCGCTTTTATCCATGTCATGTTCAACATAAGCCATGGGTTTCACAGGATAGGGGTGAAATTTCTGTTCATATACTGATAAGTTTGCTACGACGGTCGTGAGCTCGCGAGTGGCAACAACTGAGGTAATTAAAAATAATAGGCCCGCAGGAATTGAGTAGGAAATTTCAATTTCCACTCAGTGAACATCATTGGGTTCCTCCAGTGATTCACGCTGCTTGGTAAACCAGAAAATGCTTGGGTGTCTAACACAGAATATTGAATGATACATTCCGGTGTGGCCTCATGCGTTACCGTAAGTGGATTTGGTTGTCAGGTTATCGTAAGTGTGAACGGCCAGGATTTTTTCGTGCTATGGAAGGGGACTGTAATTCGGTGATTAAAACGCATCCCCATTTTTCACCTCAAAGAGCACAATTGGGTTATGATAATTTTTTCTTTACTACCCCTAAAACTATGCAGTCCCACGCGACGTTTGTCCTGAAGTAATGGTTTATATCTCCCCACAAAGATATAGGATAGAAGCGCACTGTGCCAGATTTTTGTGCTACCTTAAAGTTGTGTCCATCAGGGTTCACCAACAGCCGTTCGGTTTGTACAAAATCGTTGCAAGCACACAGAAGACCAACAAGTTCGCTGCTTAGTTTTACCACCCCATACTTTCAAATGCACATTTGCGCTGACATATGAGTCATCCCCATTCTCAGGTCAAGTCTCCGTTGATATCAATCATACATTTTACGGAATAAGAATTGAAGTGTACCACGTACACCCGTTTTTATTGCTACACCTGGCTTCTCACTAAATGCCGCACCCATGTTCTTTAACATCTGCGGTCCAGTTGATCCAGCGTCGTAAGATCCACCACTGACTGTCCCAAGAATCCTAGTGATTCATGAACAGTAACATACTGAAATTATATAGCCAGTAGGTGCAATCAACGTGCTGATGTCACCGGTTGGTCCGTGTGCTTTTGGTTATGCCTTTTCATAAACAACAGATAAAAATAGCTGAGCGCTGCGATCAGCTAGGTGACCCCCATGAGCAACGTTCAAGGAGCCTTTTTTCTCGCGGTCAGTAATGCGTTTGCCTTCAGTACCTTTTTGCGGTTTCTGAATCGGGTATCATCTTGTGAGCTGAAGTCTTACTCGTAATTAAGTGATCATGAGTAAACATCGATCTCAGTTAACTCTCTGCCGGACTTGCAAAAAAGGGTCGAAATGAATATGTGCCCTGGTGTTCCGGCTTAATTTCATGCCTTCCCTGTCTGTTGGTTCCATTCAGTTCACTTGTTATTGATGCCAATCACCAAAGGAACCACTGAAATGTTGAGTATTCACATTTCTTATTTATTAATCTAACCATAGGCAATGATGCTGGTCTTATCCGGCAAACGGACAGAACCCATCAGATATGGCCCAGACAGTGAACAATATGTAACAGGATGCACGATGTAATGTTACATTCTAACTGCCACCAGTTGTCTGACAAACGCTGATCCCAGAGGAGCAATTCATGTGCCTCTCCAAGCCCCGTAAATTCGACGTTGTGCGTGCTGGCCAGGATTACTGATGTGCCGTGATCACGTCCACACGACCAAGCTAAACGTGTCTGCAGGGAGACGTAGGCATGACCATTTAAGAGTGGGAATATAACTGGGCTCGAGAATATACGCATCGGTCCGACGCGGCATACGATGTCCGAGAGTTGGCTGAGATCACTCGACGCTGGTGCTATCTTCTAAGAGACTGTTCCTTTAGCCTCAGTGAAACCAGAAGGCTTCGTAATGGGCGAATCTATATCCGTTTCCAGAATCCTGCGAGAAATAAAATGGTATTATTCAAACGTCATCAAACTTACTATCATTTGGCATAGGAAGCGCTCACCCCGATGAATACATTAGGTATATGCACAGAATACTTGAGAAATGCGAATGCAAATTGGAGTGTTTAGATCAGTCCTAGGATTCCATATTACCTAACATGACTTCAAAGCAATCACGTTGTCAAACGCTCAATAGCTTTTCAAGCACCACATTCTACAGCGAGGTCTCTCAATCTCAGTTATACTTCCTTGCGTGTCTGATTTCGTGCACTCACTTGAACTGCTTCATGCAAGCAAGCACATGAACTGCTTTTACGATGCAAACGTAGTTTTAGTAATCAGTCGTATGGATGCACAACGTAAGGAATGATAAGATTTGTAACAGGAAGCACATCCAGATCACATAACAGACATGACCATGAAAACAGCTCATTAAATAACTGAGCAAATGTAACAAGTCTATTTTTTGATTAATTGTATGAAGCATTTGCCAAATTTCGCTTTTAAATGCAATCGATCAAAAAATCTTCAATGAGGACTTGTTCTATTATTAGTCGGGATCTGTTCCCGTGTTTCACTGGTCGTAGGAGGATGCCAAAAATAATAAAACCTTTAATTGTGGACAGTGCAGTTTTACCAGTTGATGGCCTGACGGAATGCCAAACTTTAGCGGATTTTTATCTAGTATCAATTAATTGTAATCGTTCCGTCGTGGCTAGCCTAGTCAACGACAATGTCCACATTAGAAGCATACATTTAGCATGAAGTCTTTTTTAATGATCGTGAAATCAGGATGTGCTTCACTTGAGTAAAAGGAACCCATTTGACCACATTGTAAGTAACAAATTTGATCGGGTTTGCCATTAGTTTTCGCCCTGTTTCACGTCAATAAACTTCACAGACGCCGTTTTCAGACACCAAGAACATTCTACACTGTTGGAAAAAATATGAGCCATTATCGTGTCGAAAATGTCTTTCAAAAAGCTTCTGTTTCAACTTAAATACAGTTTTTCACGTGGTCTGTCGTGGCTACGTGCGGCTGGATGAAAAAACTACTGAATCCTTAATATTAATCGTCTTGCTTATCGAGTTATAAAATTGTTTGCACTGTAATCACACTGGACAACCTAGCTGGGTATAAATAGCCATATTGTTTTGGCGAAGGGAAGCTCCATTTGCTTTGTCTTTCTGCGTGAAAACAAGCACCATTAATACTCCGTCGGATGTGCCAACAACCACGCCAGCCAATGTATTATGTTACTCGTTTATGGACGGTGATGTGCACATCGAAACAGTATCATGAGGCCCATAATGGTACTGGGAGCCTGAAAATCTAGCATCACATGACCATGTCTACACCCTCCGATGGTGACCTCTTGGGTGGAACATTTACAATAACGTGGTTAGAGCACTTTGAGTCTACCTGCTAATTTTGGGCAGAAGGATACTTGACATAATTTATTTGCACCTTCATGAACGCTAGTTATGAATCGACGGAAAATGTACGTCCTTGCTTAACTGGCGGACCAATGACTTAAAAAGCCCTGCTTCATTCAGCCCCTTAACGCGATTGGTCCAAAATAGCAAAGCAAACCGTAATGAAGTGAAGTGCGCAGGGACGCTGGCCACCATCTTGGTTAACGGCTCACCTATTGCATACTAATACTAAAACTTAGCTGCTATTCTCGATTACTTCGGCCCGCCCGATTTTTTTAAGGCCAGATGAAGCCTTCTTCATTTTGGTCATTCTCGGAATGTTCACCAGTTGCCAAAAGTCTGTCGGAATTCTTGGAAAAGTGTCACGTAGATTGCCCAAAGCGTAACTGATGTACGTCGTTGACACGGAACCTCGCACTAGGGGCACACAGTACTTCCGTTTTACGGTGCTTTGTATCCGGCGGTGCTATAAAGAAGTAGGAAGCAAACTGACCAGTTGTTGGCGCAGTTAGCGCAGAGATTTTCTGTTGATCATTTGCGGAGGATACTGAGGTTCACAACCAAGTTTTCTCGTATGCTCCCCACTAGCGGTACTTCCTAATCTGGGAACATCAGTATAGAAACCATTCTGCACTGGTAGTACACATCAGTCATATGCGGGATAGGTGATTTTATTACAGAATTCGACTGAAGGTACAAAGGACGTGAATTTGGGCACCGTTTGGCAAAAACAGGAAACTTTATCCACAGTAAGTTAATGTGCAATTTATTCTACACGTCGTCTTCCGTTGTAGAATGCAGAAGAAAGTCTTCTTCGCTTCACGGTATTCGGTTGTAAGTGTAACTCACCGCGATAAATTATAATTCTTAATTCGGTAGATCATGCGTAAGCATTTGCTGCGCCCATGCAATGAAATTTTAAATCCTGGAGTCAAGAGAAATGCGCTTTCATCTCGTTCAGCTGTGCACGATAAATGCAGCTCTTGTACATTTGACATTTTAACTTGGAATAAAGTTGGCCTTAGAATGGAGTTAGAAAAAGAGCGGCTGGGTAGAACCGGTCAAAACCGAGCGCGGGCAGCCCCCCAGGGCAGCAGTTCTGGTACTCTTGTGCGTTACGATTAGCCAATTTGTCGCGACTTAATTTACCATCCCATGCACTTCACTCTGATTTCAATTGCCGCACGGCCAGCAAAATCTCCCCCATAGGGTAGAAAGCCAAAAAAACCGGGATAGCAACCGGTAAGACATTTTGCCCGCATTACAAAAAACAGATTTTACACAGGTTGAAAATGGGGGAAAATATTCTGTGCGCGGACTCTTTTAAAGTTAGCAGGGAGATATTGAAATCAAGGAAAAGGTGCGGTGTGCTTTATGGCGGTAATTTGGAAATCAGAAGCACACCAGATACGACCAGAGTCTGGGGTGGAACCTGGATTTGTTCCTCCGGATAGGTTGTTTAACCGAACGTTGACCGCTATGCGCGGCAGCAATTTGCGTGTTGCTCACGCACGCTTCGCTCGCACGCTCCTGTCAAAATATACTGAAACTCCTACCACTTTGGACTGTCCTTTCGTTGTACCGGTAGGGTTTCTGGGTTTTCAGTGTTGCAATCGTACAGAGCCCAGTAGGAGTGACGCACGGGTGGTCACAGTTTAAAGGCAGGGAAACATAATACGAGATTCGCGGTAGGACAATCGTTTCTGCAAATTGTTGAGCCCGACGTCATTGAGTGACCCTCGGATTGCCTTTTTTCAAGGTTAAGTATCACCGCTGTTTATTTTTTTTACCGTGTTTACAAATTGCGTCAGCGCGTTGAGTCTTACTGGACGCGGTTTTCTATCGGTATTTTTAAAAATACGACGGCCTGTCCACAGAGCGAAAACCTTCCCCAGACCCAACAGTAGAGACGATTACTCTTCATATACCGTCATTCCTACCGCCTGATCCTCAACTCTGGTTTACTTTAGTTGAATCGGAGATCAAAAATAACAGAATAACTGGAAACGACAGCCGTTTTAGATGGGTGGCTGGTCGTCCTCCTCCAGATGTAACCCTTCAGGCCAGGGACAACATCGTGGCTTTGCGTAGTTACAACGCGTTGAAATAGGTGGTCATACCTCGTACTACCCCTACGGACGATCAACGCATCCGACAACTGCTTCAAGGAACCGATCTAGGAAACGAAAAGCCCCCAGAACTATTGTGGGAAATGCGGCATCTTAGAGGCAAAACGTTCGGCAACGACCCGATGCTAGGAGGACTGTGGCTTCAACGGCTCCCACCACATCCACCTCCCATGCTCAGCAGTAACCGCAGGCAGTCACCAGAGGTGGCAGCTGAAATTGTTGACGAAACTATGTCGCGCTATAGCCCAAGTGTCTCAACATTGAGTAAATTCTGACACCCCAGAACCGCATCTTCATTTTTGCAGGACAAATTAACAGCCATTCTGAAGAGGATCGATGCATCGTTACGGCGACTTACGGTCGATGGAGACCGGTGACGAGATCGGTTCAGCCCGCGTCGCGGCAGGCGCGGTAGCCCCTCTCCCAAGTGTTTCTCCCTGCCATCTGCGGAAGGTTGGCGTAAGTACCATAACCGCTTCGGAAGCTTAGCAAAAATGATGTGACCCCGGGTGCACGTTCCCAATTAAGAAACAAGAAAACTAGGTTCCCGGTTCGTGGTCGCGACACAAGAAACCGAGCTAGCTACTAATTGTCGCCTGCTTAACGTCAAAGACTTGATGACAAACAGGCTATTCCTGATGGACACAGGTGCCGAGGTTAGCGTAATCCCCCGCGAATCGGGCAATTTGATCGCTGCACAGTCACAGACGCTACGGGCTGCTTACGGACATCGTTCTATCACCCTCGATTTAGGTCTGCATCGTAAACATTGTTGGGTGTTCATCGCCGCCGACGTCCCATGCCCCATTAATGGCATAGATCTTCTCCAGCGTTTCGACCTGCTGGTCGAAGCTCGGCACAGGAAAATAGTAGAGCGTGAAACGTTGCTGACCGTGACCGGCTCGTACGCCGTTATCAACCAAATTACGCCACAATACGCTAAACCGCCATCCCAAAAACCTTAAAATGGGCTACGTCGCGGCTATCCGGGGATACTGCAACACACCCGTCCACTTCGCGTCGTCAGTACTAGGGTAACTCAACCTATAGAGACCACAGGACCCCCAAAATTTAGTAGGCTTCGTCGCCTAGCTCCTGACCAGTTCCGCCCGGCTGAGGCGGAATTTGACCACATGTTCGAACTGGGCATCATCCGACCTTTCAGTAGTCCTTGGGCCTCTACGCTTTACAATGCCCCTAAGCCCAATGGCGACTGGCGACCATGTGGAGGCTAATGGACACTGAACATGTTCACTGGTCTCGGTAGGCACCCGTTTCTCTACATACAAGTTCTCCCTTCGTCGCTGTCCGGTTGCAAGATCTTCATCCGCATAGACGTAATCCGAGCGTACAATCAGATCCCTATAGAAGAGAAAGACATACTCAAAACGGCGGTGACTATACCTTTCGGACTGTTCGAGTTCGTGCAGATGCTCTTCGTGCTGAACAATGCAGCTCAAACCTTCCAAAGATTTATGCACGAGGTCACACGCGAGTTAGAGTATAGTTGTGTGAACGTAGACGATATTTTAGTAGCTAGCCACGCGGAGGGGCAACACTCAGCCCACCTGCGGGCTCTTCTCGACCGGCTTAATAAACATTTCGTACATATTACCGCTTCAAAATGTGAGCTTGTAAAAACCCAGGGTCATATTCCTAGAGCATATCGTTTCGTTCTCGGGTATAGTTCCCCTGCCAGATAATGTCACCGCTATTCGGGACTACCCGTGGCCTCATTCGTATTGGCATTTATAACAATTTGTCGGCCTAGTTAATTTCTACGGGCGTTTAATCCCTAATTGCGCAGACGTAATTACCCCCTCACAGACCTGCTACGGGAAGTTAGGCGCAAGTTCGCATTCCACGAGGCTACGAAATAAGCTGTCATTTCCGTCAAGGATGCTATCAAAAAAATAACGTTACTCACACATACCGACCCGGCAGCACCCATATCTCTGATAACTGACGCCTCAAACACTGCTTTCGAAGCTTTACTTCAACAGTAAACCATCGGTCCTTGGAAGCCTTTAACATTCTTTTCCAATAGGCTCTAGTCGGCAAAGCCTAGATACAGCACGTTTGGCATGGAGTTGCTCGCAGTCTACCTAGCTGTCTGACACTTCAGGCACGCATTAAAGGGTTGCCTATTCAAGGTATTCACAGATCACAAACCGCTGGTATGCGCGCTGCATTCAGCCTCCGACCATTACCCGCCACGAGAGATCTGCCACTTAGACTTTGCTTCAAAGTTCACTGTGGATGCACGAAATGTCTCTGAGGCATATAACTCCGCCACTGGTGCACTTTCTTGTATACACCAGCTCCGGTTGTCTCCAACATCGACCATTGACCTTGAGGCGATGCACAGGCCCAAGCGACGGATCGCGATAAGGGCAAACTTGGACGAGGCGGCTCATTGAACTTAGTGGTCGTACCTATCGAAGCATCGCAAAATACAATTCTTTGCGGTATATCGCAGGGTCGTCCAAGGCCAAAAATTCGTAACGATCCATCGAATGTGCATACAAATACATTTGGCGGGATCATGTAATCCCGATGTTGAGTAGCAAACGGTTTGCCACATGAGTGGTGAACTAATGAAATAAGGTGCCGGAGAAAGTTGTTGAGGTTGTACCAGTGCGCGAATTCAAAGGGAGACTAAACAATGCATGGCTAGCTGCTTGGAGATATCAGAATTTGAAATGTGGGCCCGAGGAGATGGTCAAGAGGAAAGCATCTCCGTGATTGTTTCCTCCCTTGTAGGAACTGAAGACGGTTTCCACGCTCCTGTTGTCAAAGCATCGACAGATCCAAAGAGTTCTCGGTGCAAGAATCTGGACGACCCGGCATCTCGCCGTATAGTCCCGTAACCTAACTGGAACTGGAACTGGAACTGGAACTGGAACTGGAACACGGTACGGACACAACCGAGAATTAGACAGCTGTCCCGGCCATTGAAATTGGCAATAAAGTAGAAGCACAGAAGACATAATATTAAGGGATCTTCATAGCAGCAGCTGGCTTTTCTATGGAATATATATATATATATATATATATATATATATATATATATATATGCAATCACACCACAGACAGACCGTGACTGACTTACAGAAGCATCCATACCAAATGATGGGTGGAATGATGAGAGAGGGTAACAGATTTTAACGAAGAATCAGTGCAGAGTAGAAATAAAAATGTAAAAAAGGTTGGTTGCCTGCAGTGCACGCATAAACACGCAAGCGCAAATTTGTCAAGCACGCAGAATCCATGCGCTTTCGATCGCAGGATGTTCCTTGGAATTAAAGCCGTTTGGTATTTGGTTAAGTGCGGAGCATCAGCTGCTAGCTGTTGCGAAGGTCGGACCGTCCATCCTCTTCCCTCTCTTTGCATTCCTTCTCTCTTGGTTTCTGCACTAATTCTCGCCTCTACTCTGGTTTTATCCTGAGAGCTAACCCTGGTATGGTTTCAGTGCGAGGTATACAGTTGTGTGCATTGCAGTGCACGGTGAAACCACTGCAAAGAGTGCTAA
>LUCM01008043.1:0-18531 GCA_008360955.1 Fasciolopsis buskii
CCAATCGCCAATGGACCTAGGGATTATATGAAGAGGAGAGGCCCAGTGAAGGCCGTATGATGTCCAGTTCCAACATGTGGTCGAATTCCGCCTTGGCCAGATGGAACGTATCAGTAGCCGGGCGACGAGGCCGACTTAAATTTAGGGGTCCTGTGGTCTCTATGTGGCGAGCTACCTTAGCAGTGACGGCGGGAAGTAGGCCGGTGTGTTGCAGTATGCTCGGGTAGTCCCGAAGTAGCTCACGGTATGGCTGCTGGGCTGTCGGTTCAGCCATCTGAGGTTAATTTTGATTGATGACATCCTACCTTCCGGTCACAGTCAGCAACGTTTGATGGTCTACTATTTTCCTGCACCCAGCATCGATTAGCAGGTCGAAATAGTGCAGAAAGTATATGCCACTAATAGGTTATGAGGTGCCGGCAACGATGAACACCGAACGGGATGTGCGATTCAGACCCATATCGAGGGTGATGAAATGATACCCTTACTTATGGATACCGGTATCGTTTGCAACCCGTAGCTAATCTACCTCTGCAGCGTCAAATTATTCAGGTCACGGTAGATTACGCTAACGTTGGCTTCCGTGTCCCCAAAAATAGTGGGTTTGCTGCCGAGTCCTTGATGTTTTGAGGGCAATAATTTTTAGATAGCCCGATGTCGTGGGCCACGTCCATGAAACGAGTACCTAGTTCATCTGTTTCTTACTTGGGAATGCGCACCCCGGATCCATCTTTTTCTAAATTGCCAAAGCAGTTGCGATACTTCCGGTAACCCTCCACTGATGGCAAGAAGGGTCGCCTGGTTGAGGAGCTGCTGCGTCTGCCTCGACGCGGACTTAACCGATCTCGTGATTGATCTCTGTGTATTGCTAACAGTTCTAACGACGCGTCAGTTCTCGTCAAGATAGCTATCAACTAGTCCCTTACAGATGAGGGTGTGGTTCTGGAGGGCGAGAAAGCGTTAACTGCTAAGAAACCTGGGCCGTGGCGTGACATGCTATCATCAGCGATTTCTGCGGTCTTCTCCGGTAACTACTCACGGGTAGCATTGAACAAACAAGGCAGACGTACTGGGAGCGGTTGAGGTCACAGTTCTCTTAACATCACTAAACGGTGCGCCCCCAAGCGGCCACATTTCCCGCAAAGGCTGTGAGTGTTTCTTGTTCTCGCCCTCGGCCCTTGAATCAACAGCTGACCAGAGACTCACCTAAAACGAATGATGTCGCCAGCTACCCTGCAAATCTTTAAATATAGCTTGCCTTAAGTGAGCCGTAGTTAAGGTTCGAACGGCGTGAATGAAGGCACATGATTGGTTGTGGTCCTTACCGTTGTGTCTGGCAACGGTTTTAGCACACTGGACATTGCACTGCATTTTAAATCTTGCCTGGGGAAAACTTGCTGCAAGATACCGACAGAAAAACGCAGCCAGTAAAAATCCACAGGAAAAAACAGTGGATAACGAAAAATAAACGGTAAATTATAAATGAGAAAAAAACGGCAAATAATGTGCCAGCAAAAATAAAAGAGACTCAACTATCTAGCCAATCACGTCTGGTTCACCAGTTTGTAGAACGGAGTGTCCTAACGCAAATATCGTATTACGTTCGCTTGCCCCTAACCCTTGTGACCATTTGTGCGCCACCCTTACTCTTAACTCTACTATTGCAATACTGATAACCCTGACACTTGGCCGGTACAAGAAAAAGACAGTCGGGAGTGGTAGCAGGTCAAGTATATTTAGACAGGAGCGCGCGAGTGAGGCGTGCATGAGCAACGCGCAAGCGGCGATCGCGTGGGTGGTCAACGTTTGGTTAAGTGAGAGATACGGTGAAACAAGTCCTGCGGAATGATATTGATACGGATCACCCCGAGTGGGTCAACGACTTTCACGTTCACGCTGACACATCCTGGATATTCACCACGGTTTGCCAACACGTTTAGTGAATTGCATAAATTATCAATCTGGAGACTATGGCAAATTAGTTCCAGCATTTTGCAAGCTCTCTTTTTCTAATGAATGAAATGACAAGGAAAGCGACATCATCCCCATTTGTATATATATGTGTGTGCACAAACATTGTAAAGTTTTTGATTTGTACAGTCGGCCCATGATCAACTGAAATGCGCACTCTGCCATCTAAACCGATTAAACTCATCTTCCATATGCAGCATCTTAAAAACACTAGTTAAGTTCTCTGATTGGACAAATTATCAAAGTAACTGGGGCAGCCTTCTACAGTTTCTTACCCGTTGTTGGAGGCAGGATTGTATTGCACATCGTGTTACCATAGGAAATGCAACAGTGTTGTGTTATTTAGCACTAAAAATAGCAAATAACCATCCGTTCAATGTTGAAGTTGCGTATTAAGATGATCAGGACAAAAATCCTGGAATAGGAAATTCAAGATGGCAAGAAGAAAATGGAAAATGAAATAAGCAAAATGGAAAATCACCCAAAGAAAAAGTTCGTCAACATTTCTGCTACATCGAGATATGGTGGAACTGGATGCAACAACTGCCGATAATACTTTGATTCATGAGGTCAAGAGCCTAATCAAACAACTGACCAGAATCTGACAAGTGCTACGACCATTAAGGTAACTACCTGCGGATAGCTTTGAAAAGTTAATCAACACAGACCTCCTCAGGAAGTTAGATCCGGATGTTATTTCACGGAGGCAACATCAATTAGATTTGATATGTCCGCCGGGCTAACGTCATTTCCTTCATCTTTTACCCTTCGGAGGTAATTGTGCTGGCGAAACTCGAAACAAAGAATGTTGCAGGGGACGACGACCTACGACATGAATGACTTCTTTGGCTGTGTTGCTTGCCGCTTCCTGCCTGACTCGTACATACTTCCCGACGGGCTTAGCAACACTGCGTATTCTGTATTCATTCCGCCAATAAACTTGGTCCCTCTATTTTGTGCTTTTTGTGGGTCGTTGTGGTTGCCCTTGCCACTCGTAGGTGAACGCTCCCTTTGACCGTCAGTATTCGTTTGCCATATACCTGCTATTGCCAGTCCATCTCAAAGCAACCCGAATTGTCTGATATATATTTTTGGTGACTCTGCTACAAGAATTGAGAACACATTGCAAGCGTCTTGGCTTAGCCAAACATTGAAGACAACTTTCTTCCGCGGGAAAGAACAGTGTAAGATGATATCTTGTGTTGCCATTGAGTATGTTTAACTTGTCGAATTAATTTACTGAGCTCCGGTTCACATGGTCTTCTCTTTCCTACCTGGAGGAACACTGTACCGTTCTACAAATTACATAGTAGATAGCCAGTAGGATGCAACCTCACGCATCCCACGAGAACTGAAGACGGAAGAGAAATCGTGCACGGGAGATGCTAGCTTCAAGTGACTAGTTATGAGTAAACTAAAAACGTTTCCAGTCAATCGAAAATAGATCACGATGCAGAAGGAAGCATCTCTTTAAGACCACATGAAGAACTTTTAGTGTCTGGTAACATCTAAGTGCTTCGGGCAGTTACGAATAAGTAAATGAATCAACTCATGTTTATCTCCGTGTGTGACTGTCAAACATCCATACTTTGGGCTCGGGCAGCTGCACGTTACTGGTCCCGTGAAATTAAAATTTCAAACACGACACGTGACTGGAAGCGACTGTCTGGATATCTTCTCTGCATAACCGCTCATGATGGTTGTATCCCAGAAAAACAGTGATGGCATAATCCCCGAAAAATTAGCATATTTTATTTCTGTTATTGATTCCGCTTTCCTTGGAACAACAACTGAAACGTATCGATGACAGAAAGTGGGATGCAGCAAAACGGAATGCATTTGATATTTGAGATTAAGATGTTTGCACATTCCGATCCCATCAGTTGTGGCAAACGCGGCAATAAATACAGTTGCTTATCCCCAACTCCCGGTCAGCAAATACGGTTCCCGGCCAACTGTCGATAGTAGATTCTACTCTGTTATTTCTCCGTGTACAGTTTTAAAAATTTACTTTTTCACTAAGATTAATACGCTCTCCAGATTGTGAAACTAATCGAATGTGGGTAACACCCAAGGAAGTGGCTGAGACATGAGATGGCCTCCAATGTAGAAATCCCTTGATCAACACTTTTTCTCCATGACAGGTATTAAAGCAAATATAGACTTATTCATAATGTAAACAACCGGGGGTATGGCAAGGCCGATTTCACCCTACATGAACCCACTTCCAGGTGGCGCGAGCTTCATTATATACTTTGATTCGTTTCGGGAAATACGTGACGTTTCCATTTAGATGAAATGGCCGAGTGAAAGTTTTGTTCAAAACAGATTCAACGGTTACTTTCATAACATAGCACATGCTGGCTGGTGAATAATACAAAACACCAAACTAACTTACGCAATGAATAAGCCTCCTATAATCGGCTACAACAAAGAAAATAATGTCATCCATTGATATAGCTGTTTCACAACCCATGAGATGATATCTTTCAGAGTGTGAAACTGTTGTAGAACATATTGATACGGCAACCGTAGTTTTTGGAGTTAGTCTACCCCACCGAAGGAGGTACCTGTTGCCGTTTCGATTTCCTTGTACTAACTCAAGCTTGAGTACAGAGCGAAACATCCCCAAAGGCCAAACATTTTCGCTTGGTACAAAGAATGCTGCCTTTACGATTACCATTATTCTACCTGTTCTCTTCAGCCAATGGCTTATTGCCCATCATATTCTTACGTTTTAGATAGCTAGTTTGGAGAAGTTGAAGTCTTCAGATAATAGACAAATAGTCAGTTCTGAATACCACTTGTCCAGTGAAGGTTTGCTTCCACTCGAGATTGTAACCAATTTGGTTCATCTCCATTTGAACTGCTCTTTGTTGAGGGATCATCAACCATTGTGTACTAACTGCAAATGTCACCAATTATTACCGATCTTAAATAAATATCGAAAAAATATATTTGACTTACACTAAAAATGCTATTGTTGATAATGTTGTATTTTCTTGAGTACATTTGCAGAAAAGCGAGTTTTGTAATCTGAGCTGTCCAGTGAACTTAGTGAGTAATAAAGCGTAACAAGACAGAAAAATGGAATCCTGTTTTTCTTGCATTTGTCGGAAACAGTGGGGTTCGCATTGCAACACAACTTTGAAGTACGTCACACTTATGCGGTTGCCAGCAGAAAAACCGGTTTTTTATATCAAGGCTGTGGAGCGCACAACATCGTTTCTGTCACAATACTGCAAAAATCGCGAGCAACTGTCGCAGTTAAACAAGAGCACAGGATTATATGTCGATGAACACGGTTTGTTCTATGGCTATTCATTCTCATATTTTATCGTTAGTGGTACAAGTATACTGTTTATTGATTACCGTTGAAAAAGGTCCCGCCATCCTAACGATATTTCACACGGTTAGCAAATGGTAATTTAGGATTTCCAAAATAAGTGTGCTTGTTCAGTTAGAAATATTTAGGCTTGGGGACCGATAGAGGAAGGCTACGACAAGTGCGATTCAAGCCAAATGGGCAGGTTTTATCAATAAGCGAAAATGCATCAGTTAACACTAAGAATCTGTGCGACAAAGTGAAAAAAATGTAAGAAATATCACGGTTTAGATAGATCAAGGCACCTATTACAATCATTTCAAAGGGAACTAAGCCAACTTCGCTATCACTTATCCCAGAAAGAACCATTTGTATCAAGCGCTAGGCGTTCACTTAATTTAAAGTGAATCGATTTTAAACTACTGAAGACTCCATAACGCAAGTTCTTTCGATACAATTCTCAAACAGTAATAGGCAAGAAGTACAAAGTATCTCAGCAATACAGCGCTCCACGGAATTTCATTAGTTCGCTTTGGTGAACTTGCGGCGTGGCATAAACATTACCTCCTTAACGATTCTCGAAAGACGCCCGGGAAATCACCGTGAAATGCGCCGGTGATTACGGGTATGGACCAAAATGATCGGCAATATGCGACTGATCGACGCCACCGGCGAACGATAGCAATGTTGGTGCATTTTGTGGCCAAAATATATGAAACTGAAATTAAAGTGGTCCGGTAATATCTGCAGTCATGAGAATAAGCACGAAACCAAAACAAATCCCCCAAATAGATATAACGCTACCAAGATTACATTGAAAAAACCAAGGTCATTTTGTAAAATAAACGAATAAAAACTTGCTTATAAGTAGAGGGGTGCACTTCCGGCTATTACTGAATCGTAAAGTTTTCCACGATATGTAATTCAGTAGTGAGAAAATGATGAACCTCAATCGTCCCAAGCGAATTGCAAACGGGAAAACCGACTTTCACATGACTAGCCACGATTAGTCGGAGAACATTTTCCATCAGCGCCAACCAAATGTCGATCCAAGTAGCTGCACTCTTCAAAGGGACCAGCTGAACGACCTCCGAATTTGTCAGCGTTTTATTCACAAAGAGGGTTAGGGCTTGGAGAAACGCCACCACCGCTTTATATATTAAGTTTGCTAAATCAACAATACTGTTAGCCTGAGATTGGTTAACCGTAAATGATTGGTCATGGGCTTCTCTGCCTTCCCGGGGATAAACAATCGGTAGAAAATCCTACAATGTGAATAGCAGTGAAGCTGCTCTGGCATGTAAACAAATCACGAAGCTGGAGTGTCAGGGTTTAGGGGCGATTCTAATGAAAAATTTGGTCTCTTTTGCCTCCAGTCAATGGAAACATTAGCCAATAATATTTGTACTTTTGTACTTAATATCACAGCACAACGGAATAGGCAAACTTTTGACGATATAACAAACGTTCCATGATTTGTATTTCACACTTATTCAACAGCCGTATGAATAGCCAGTATCGTATTTCAGCAATCCAGTTCAAACACACTATACTGACTGCCTGAGAAGCAGTACATTAACCGGCAATCAAATTATTTTCGAATAAGGAATTTTGAAAGTTGATAACTAACAGACAATTCCATCTGGGATAAAGCTCGTTTATCTGTCCAAGTCAGAAGATTACGACCAGAAACTAGGGCTAGAAATCCTCCTGGCACGGACTAATTCTCTTTTTGTTGGCCCTCAGTCGTCCGCCTCTTCCTCCTGAAAAACCCTTTATCGTGTGATTTCACTGACACGAATTTCAATCAAAAAGCTCAGACCGCAGCGACCCATTTAAACCCTTTTTTCTTTTAATTCAGCATACTGGATTTCCGCAGTTCAATTTAGTTGGTGAACACGATGACAAGCGAGATTGCCAATTCATATTTTCCCTTATTTGGATTCTCTTGGACAGAACCTAGCCGGTTAATCACCCTTCATCGCCATCGCTTGCGAAACAAACCAGTTAAAAGTGACCATGTTTCTAGGTTTACATAGGCCCTCTACTGGCTACAGTGTTTATCAACACTGCAATGTCGCTGTCTCTCCACTGGCGTCTTTTTTGCTGCAGCAGAAATCACATTTTGTTTGTACCATTGAGGCAGACCCAACGTGATTATTTCAATCATCATCCATGCACTTTTTGATGGGGAAAAGTGAACAGTGAATGCTCGATATAAAACACTAACTTAAGGGAAGCCTAAGTACATTGTCTCGAAATACGAAACGACTCTCAATTTCTCAGTTCTCACTGCGGCAGTCTTCCTGTTTGCCAGCTGTTCAACAATCCGTGAAAAACATATCTAAACTCTGCTTCTTTAGTTGTCCTGATACATTTCAATCTAGTGAAATAAACAACAATGCCAAATGGTTCACACTGAGAAGAGATAAAGAATTTGGCGCAGGACTTAGAAATGGTGAAACCCACTCTTCCAAATGGATTCAAGTGATGCCAGAATAATGAAGAATCTTATACCAAATGGATTACCTTAAAAACACAAGTGGGCGAAGAGATAAACTGATAGCTGAAGCAAATTACTGGATAATATTCAGAAAGTAGACTGAGAGAGTATTTTATTTCCAAAGCAAGTGCAGAAGACAGTTCGTTTTACAAAATGGAATAAATGTTGTTCGCTATCATGAAACCACGAGGTAGAAGGCCAGCGAATACTGCGGTGACAAATTCAAGGGAGACTGATACAGCGACCCAACTGACATATCTAAAAGTGACAGGTCGTCTGAGTTTACAAATACAAAGATAAAGCTACCATATTTTTCATCAACACAAAGGAATATGTCAACAGCAGTCTGGTCGCTCCTTACAAAGTCTGCTAGATAGCTAAAAAGTTAAACCTACTAAACAAGAACTTACGAAAAGTTGGGCTGCCCGTTGGAGTTGAAGAAGCATCACCGTTGTACTCTGAACACATGGACAAGTTGAGCCTTCGATCAGTGATGAACTGACACAAAGCAACATCATCTACGCTTTCGAGGGCCCCAGCCTGTAATATTGAGGTGTGGATGGCAATCCAACCAAAAACTGGATAAGGAAGAATGAACCTTTCGTGATTCCAAAGTAGAAAACCGGTTTCTCAAAAGAGCAAGCGGTAATTTTAATGTGACCATTTTATGACCGCTAAACCTGCATTGAAAGACGAATAGCCGAATGGAACAAATGTAAAAGGTCTTACTTCGCCGTACAGATGGGTGCCAATTCGCAGCATGAATGATGTACATCCAGTTCCCAAATTGCCGTTGCAACCATGTGGGTGTAAGCACTTTATCCATTTCCCGCGTAGTGCACTTTAGCACTGTTAGACAAAAACGTGCCTTGACAACTACCATCCTCTTGACCGTCGGAAAAGGAACTGCAGTGACACCACTGTATGTGCTGCGGAAGAAATAGCAACTAAAATTCTTGTTCGCGATGATCAATATGGGTTCGGATAAAAAATTCACTGCTGTAAGAAGAAAATCCTCTTAGCCCTCTGCAGCAAAGTCACAGGTGCTGCAAAAACGTCGAGTCTCCTTTTGTTTTGAATGGTTCTAATAGACTAGATTATGGGATTAAATAAACGCTTTCAGTTGACCGTGAGCGTCACTCAGTTTGCTAGTATCACGACGGAGACTGGCGTGTTCGGGTTTTGGTCACAGCCAATTTCAGACACTCCCACGCTCCATGGAAGCTACTTAGCTTTAGCCCCTGCATTCATCACCCAGTAGGGCCACTTTACACCATTGTTTTTAAGCGTTTCTATATGCTCTGTCAATCGTCATTTTCACCGACTCCAGCAAAAGGGAACCTAACCCCACTAAACAAGAAAAACGACGTTACTAGATGGCATTTGTCGAGGACAGTTTTTAGAAAACTGGTAGACAAGTTAACTTATTTAGGAGTTGGTTGATAGAGAATACATTTTTCAGACGTGGATTTACTGTGTGCGTCAAATTCTCTAGATGAAAGCCCATTCAAATAGTTAGCGGCTTCAGTTACTAGAGGAAGAAATAAACGGATTTTATGACAATATCCTTGAAGAGTTTTTCGAATATTATGTCAAATTTTATGCCCAGCGTCATTGGAATACATTTCCGGGTGACGCCTCTACCCTTGATAAATCTAATTGTTACCCGTTCAGCAACAGGGAGTTCCCTTGTTGGAAACGGCTAACAGATTTACATGATTGTACAACTTTTATGTGGTCAACTACTAATCTGTGACAACCTTAGACACTGCTAGGATGTTTTTACCCGATTTCTGAATGGTTATAAGCAGCTTTTTGTCACTCGTTAGAATTGACTAACATAAAAACTACAGAACCAATTTACTGTCAATGATTTTCTTTTGATCGCTGGGTTTAACCGAAGGGCTCAAGTCCCTGAAATCGTCTCATCGGGGACTTCAAGGCTTTGCGTTCCACAATGTAACTGATCCAGCCTGTCGACGGGCTTTTCGAGCTGCGGCTGGTAGCATTAGTCGCGCAAGCGAACTCACCATGAGTTCACACGATAAGCATTGCATATCGTATTTATACATACATACGCAGTATTACAAAATCAGTGCAACTATTCTCCACTTATTCTCTTCTGTAATAAACCGTGCAACATACCGCTGCCTTTACCTCACGAATATCTATTCGGTGCCTTGGTACTGGTCGGGATTTGTTAGGTGAGTGATGATAACGATTTCTGGAAATATGTCCACCTCTCTTCCAGCGTTGCCCGTGCCATCTACACTGCTTGGAATACTGTAAAATTATTTTTGTGCATCATTCCGTTTATCAGCAACAACTTCTCAGGCTCGGTGAACAGTCTTTCATAAAAATGATTTGGAGAAAAATGAGACTGACTTTTCAGCCCGAAGCAGCTGAAAGTTAGATGAAGTGCCTTCCTCTAGGCGTCCGTTCTTTCTTGTTGCAAAACCATTGGCTCAAACTTTCAACCAAGGTTTATGCTCTTTCTGAAGTAGTCGGAAGAATGAGTTCCCCGGTGGCCACAGGTTCAAAAGTTCTCCACAAATGTTAACATCGTGGTATCACGTAAACCGAAGTTTTACATATGCATTCGCATATGATGCATTAATTTAGAGTTTACCTTCGAACAGTACCTTAAGCGTATATACCATTTACCATATACGCTTCAATCTTGTCAGCATGAAACTTCCAGAGAGAATCGTTGACGGAGGCAGGAGTCGAACCAAAACCGAATACAACAAAAGTGTGATAGGCATAGAGAGAGGTAGTCAGGTGAGTGGTGATTACGGATGTAGAAATGCACGAATGTAAATACCACTGGTTTGACAAGTATATCGCCTGGCTGAGATTGCAAAATGGATACCATGAAGCGTTACTCGGCTGCGTTCGTGTTGTCACCTCTCACATGAGGAAAATCAGTTGGAGGCTGCCGGGAAAACAGGATGTTGTGCGTAGATAGACGGTGACTGATCTACAGTTTCATGCGCCACTGAAATTATGGTCTACCTATTTGGGACACTTAAGGCATCCAATTAAGCCTTACTTCGTTATCTAGCTGCTGTACAACTGGAAGCCCGATAAACTTTCGGTCGAAATGCCCATTAGACATACTTTCTTCCTTGGCTGTGGGATAATGCAATACACGTCACCAGTGCAATTAGTAGAAGGTTTTTGTGTGCTGCAAATCGTCCCACTGGTATATTCAAGGTTAGAGTATTCTGAACTAATCTTGTTTTGATTGTCGAGCAACGGTCTACAGTTTACTTTGTTCTGCACCTTTTTTCTTGTAGACACACATGAGAATTAGGCAGGTGATGGAGGGCGAAATAGTGGATGATCTCGTGGCAGGCAATAGGTCAGTGTAGTACTTTACTCCGGTGCATTTTCGGTCTCCTGGCCAATGACCATAACTACGTCAGATTTCGCATCATTGAGTCCGTAAGGTTTCTAGTTGCAAATTTCATTGGGCTACTACTGAATTACAACCGGTGTTTCACTTTGGCGATGCTGCATCCATGCAAACCATAACGCAAGGCGAACTCTTCAGGTGTTTGTGCACTCCGCCCATTGTCAGTGGTCTATGTTCATTAGTCGAAGATGAAGTTGAGAGGTAGAAAAAGGGACGGCAAGGCATTGCAGAAGTTATCGCATGAAAATTGATGAAAAATCGCTGAGTATTACTTTTCTTATTTCTCATTGGCTGCAACCGGGATGGGAATTTCCTCAACAAAATTCACAAGTTCTTTCCTAATTATGTAATGCTGAATTTTTAAACCACTTTGATCACCTGCGCAATTTTATTGTGTACAATTAGAGTTCGTCTTTACCTCGATCCACAGTTTGACTGGAACTTTGATTTGTTTCACGCAGGCTTATAGTGAGAGAGTCGCCCATTGCAACCTGTGTGAATATTTGTACTAAGGTCAAATCTAAGAACCCTAACGACGGCATTGAAAGTACCATAAATAAGATATTGGCTGCGTACACTAAGCTGGTAAAACGCTGTCGAACATTATCACGCAAAATAAATAAAAGAAGCGTCATCCGACTCTTCTGTTAAAATAGTTGTTCCACTGTACACTTTCACCACTCCAAAGTGCTATAAAACCGAGGCGAGTAGTAATCCAGAAAGGAACCTAAAAGAGGACTATCTGACAGCCACATTTAAAAATTAGCTTTGTAAATAAGAACAAGAATAACCACGATATCTCAGACTGAAGGTATTGAAATAGTACTGCGCCCTACATTCTGTGAAGGTGTCATTTGCAGCTTACGAAAGTAATTGTTAAGTGGGAAAATTGCATCATACACTCTGTCCATCACTTAATATATGCGATTTCGATGAATATCTTCCTGACATAGCTTACTGAAGTACGAATAAATTGCCCGCACATTTAGCAAATGGTTTAGTTTGAGTACGCTTTATCAGTAACATAAAGGCAAAAACTGTTAAGTAAAATGAAATATTTTCCACGTCCCTTAGAAAATTCATCCAAGTCTAGCATTTAACCACCTACTTCATTTGATTTAGTTGTTTCCATTAGATTCTGGCCATTCTCAGAAATCCATTTTGAGTAGAACATCGCAGTATTAGGTAACAATATGAACAGATATGCAGCTTACAAAAATGAAAATGGAACTGTGTCGTTCAACTGATAGTGTTTCCATGGTTTTTCCTTCTTAGGCTTAGTTATCCTTCATTATCCGCTAAGTAGAATGGCAGAACAAACCATTTGGTGTGATTTGGTTTGGTTATTTTCCATTGGTCCTACTGTTAATTTTGCTGTTCCACGATAAAAACATATGATTCATCTTCTTTGCAGCTTTTCACCAGTTTTGAATACCTCGGGTAACTTTTCGGTTAGATTCCTTTGCAAAGCTGGTTTTGCTATATCTTGAATGAGAACGGAGGGAGAAACTGTTCATCATTTGTCATATCAGTGTAAATCATAAATGTAAGTTCAGCTTCCAATGACTGGATATATGCGCCTTCCTCAAGGCAGAGCGCTATCCACTTTCAATTGCAATTTTTGTCTAAACAGTTCTTAGTGGTTGCGATGGGGATCAGCTGACCAGGCGCAAAACGCTAGCGGCCTGGCCTCGTGAACGGATGCATTCGACCGAATAAGTTCTTGTACGCATCTGTTCAAACTGCACGGGCGACTTAAATCTCGTGAGCTACAAAGTTGCTGCTGGTGACAGTAGCCACGAAAATTTTTGGATTTTGGATCAAAGTTAATTTGCGTTCGGTTTTAGAAGGTATATTTGGAAATGCAAACCTCCATTTTGACACTAACGATTTGCAAGCGCTAACGCAGCCTAGAAAATGTGCG
Source organism: Fasciolopsis buskii (assembly GCA_008360955.1). Lineage (NCBI taxonomy): Eukaryota > Metazoa > Platyhelminthes > Trematoda > Plagiorchiida > Fasciolidae > Fasciolopsis > Fasciolopsis buskii. The sequence continues at coordinate 13,142 of LUCM01008043.1, forward strand.
CTCATTGAAATTAATAACTCACCAACGGTCGGCGAAATAACATGGATACGGTTGATGAGTACACGTGGATGACGAATCTGAGATGATGTTTGGTTCATTTATTACCGCATCCAATTGGATTCCCCAAGAACCCTGCATCGACTTGTATGCGGCCAAGACTACCTTTGCTCATGCATTTTCGTGATTGTCGTTCTCGTATAACCGCACATCAGAAGAATCATTCGCTTTTGTTTGCATAAGCATTCATTGAGTCCTAATTTATTAAGCAAAGATTAAACAGGAAGAGGATGGTCACCGAATGAAGATGTGGAATGGTACCATTGATCTTGCAGCTGTGGCATCACAGGTGCGTGGCACTTGGACCGTGATGTACAGCTAGTTTTTTAAGCCGGCTGTCGAAGTTTTGACGATGATCCCTCACTTGCCATGAAAAAGGAGATAATGAGCGAGAAGTCAACAAACCAGGATCAGGCAGTGATGGCACCAAAGTCACAACATTGAAAGTGGAATATAATGGAGCACACTGAGCCAATAATAATGGAAATAACAATGACATTTGTCTTGGTGACATTCAACAGCACGCTGAATGCTTGAGCAACAGTTATGGTAATACCAAGGATAAGTCAGTGACCGTATTCTAGAAGTGGAGGCATATGAGAAGCAGAAGTGAACATCAAAATAGTTGGAAGATAAAACACTTATAGAGACGAAATCCAAGCCCGCAAACTTCTTGAATCAATATCATTCGGTCTTGTATAGAACATTAGGATTTTGGTTTCTGCGTGCAGTAGGCTATGAGAAAAACAGACCCAGCGCGAACATATGTGGAATAGACTGGGGGCAATTTCGATGGCATATAAAAGCAGGATAAAATGTTGGCGCTTGTGAGAACAAGAGGTTGAGGGCCAAATACTACGCCCAGCAATCGGGCTTCAATGAGAGAGGAATTAGAAGTGTGTCAAACACTGAAGCGGATATTAGTGGCGAGGAAAGCCAATTGCTGCGAGAAAGTGAGAGAAGACAGCAATGGGAGCTGCTTATGGATACGGAGAGAACCCAAATGCCGATAACGTCAGGATTAACTGCAAACTGGAAACATTAAAGGCGAAAGCTTGGGCACCTAAATTTGGCGCACCTGCGATTCTCAAATAATAACGGAAATGCCTGAAAAAAATGATCAAGTAGACCAGAAAAATCGAATGGAAGTAATCAATGTTTTACTCGTGATTTAGGTAATTAGAACGGAAGAATAAGAAGTGCGTTAGTTCGTTGTTGCAATAAGTAGAGTTTTATTGGTAGAATTGTCTGAGGGTTTCCCGCACTGTGATCAAAACCGGACAAGATATTGAAGCCGAGACACATTAGGAAGCGGCCGGAAGCAAGGCGCATACTAGAACGATACTGACTTGCGGGACTCAGTGAGATGGACGCTCGGCCCGAGATAAACCTTCGGGAATTGAACACAGTGTTATTCGCCGTCCTGCCCGCACTTAAGCCACTGCATTTGAGCCGCCACCCCGATGCGCCACAACAACACCGTTGGATCCTCCAGTCGTTCGCACTGCTATGGTCGACTCCAATACACGTGAAGGGCGAAAAAACGGGCGTGTCCTTAAAAAGGCCAATTCAGGCAACGGAAATGGATAACGGCAGACTATTTAAAATTGCGTTATCCAAATTATAAGAGGGTTGCCAACCATCAGCCATAACTGAAGGGCCTCAAAGGAAAAGCACAAGAAGCAGTGGTTCATCCCTGCTGCCACCTGAGAGGCAGGTGGCGGGGAGTCGTGCAATTGATGCAAAATAGTAACATGAATAATAATAATAATAATGCATATTTTTCGATTTGCGAGAGGCATGCGCAAGGCAAGATCAGGTGTTTACATAGATAATGCACAGGAAATACGAATAACTTAAATCAAAGGGAGAGGGGGTGAGAGCGACCTTAATATAATTTGAAAGGTTTGTTTGTTTTCATATATTTCTCGACATACGACATTCATGCGCAAGGCGAGATCAAAATTTGGCCAAGAAGGCACAGTAAAGACACGGAAAATGGAAACCAAACATATTATGCAATGTGGTTTCGCTCACAAGATCATAACAGGCAATGTGATTTCCCGAGCACGAGGCTTTAATCAAAGCCAGATAACGGTTCGCAAACATTTTTCTGTGGCTGATTATCAGTCTTGCGCTGCAAGTGATACTATGTTTGAATGCAGCAAAAGTGCGTATAGCGGGCGCAAAATATGGCTGGAGGGCAATGGCTGTCGCTGCCTGTTGGCCGGTGTACTTAAAAATCAAGAGTTATGTGATGGCGATGAGTAGGAATATGGATGTGATAACGGAATGGAGATGAGCGAAAACCTCACTGGATATCAAAAAAGGCAGTATAAAACCGGAAAATTCTGAAAGCACAATCCGTTAAGCAAGGAAAGCAGCGACAATGGATGGGAATTGTGCGATCGTAATACTAATACACGAGGTTTGTTCCAAGCAATTTTGAGTTCATAAATTTCAGCTTGGTCCAGAGATGAAAGTGGCATTGAAAACGAAGGAGAACCGGAGTCAAGTGATGCGACATCTCGTGGACTCATGTGAAGAACTGTTACCAGGAGCATCGGTCTATTGCCAAATTCCGCAGACCAGAATAGACGTTGATGAAAAATGACGGTCTTCAGCTGTTTTTGGATGTCAATATGCATTGTGAACGTCAGTTTATATCAGATGCCAATAAAAATACCGTCCATCCGTGAGTCCGTTTTGTATGGATTTGGCAGAAGAATTTTGGGAAGGAGCAAGAGGAAGTCAGTACAAAGTGGTGCACGTGAACTTATGAGCTACATTGCTGTTTACCACAACAGTGCTAATAGGTGGGGCTGATCGAGTGCTGGCCACCCAACCTGAAAAACATCGTTTGAGGGTGAACGCAGGTGTAATCTGCCAACCTGCTTGCACCCGCGCACCGCTGCAGCCAAGCTGCCAGCCCGATGTGCGCCAACCAAAGCGGTGGATATGACCGCGCCCCGCACTATTGTGGTAACGCCGGCGTACTTGCGGTGTGTTGGAAGGAATTCAAGCAGGGTATGGTAAGAGAGATAACGTCTTTCCAGGATCGAATAATCGCAAGAACATGGGGTGAGTCCTTCCATCCAAGCAGGACTATAAGGCCTGGAAGAGAGAAAAAAGGCGGACGGTTGTCTGGCATGGCACTAATACACAGCAAGGCAGAGAACCGTTAAGGTTTTAATGCAACTTTCAAACTCTAGGTTGTGACTTGTATTGTAATCTGATCCGGAGGCTTCAGTTTAGATATCTAGTTAGTCGTGAAGGCATAACATGTAAATTTGAAATGTCCGCCGATGAATCAATAAACCAAAATTCAGTCAGATGAGCGCGAACAGCGGTCTGCACTAGAAGGAAAGTAAGCCGCGATTAGTTAAGGAGGCAGAGGGGCCAGAAGAAGACGTAAGTGCCATTGACTTCACAGTGATTCGTTAGAACTTGTGGACTCGAATCAAAATAACCAAGCAAGAGGAATCGATAAAGTCCAGGGCTTCAAAATGGAGTAATTCTAACATGAAGTAACGCGCATGCCGGTCACCAGGTACTGCCCACAAGCAATGAAGACTGAACTGATGATGATGCCAAACAAAGGACCGGCTATGGAGATATGTGAAAAAACAGGAAGGGAAAAACGATAGAGAAAAGCCCAGGAACTCCTGGGGGATCAATGGAAATGGAGTATTAAATGATGAAGACGGGGAGGGAAAGGCTAGCTTGGTGTAAGGAATAACGAATCGGCAGCGTTTTTCTTACGTCTTTTTATGTATGTATTGAAGATAAACAAGTAGAAAGTCAAAATATCTTAACCTATTTGATTGCAGAAACGCGCCTGGGAATGGGTTGAGTCGCTCTATATGGAATTGCATGAGCGCATGCTTTAGGGAACCGCTGAGACTGCGGATGGCGAGAAATTAGAATTAGGATCAACACGAAACCTCAGACGTTATATCAAATTTTGTAGAACTAATGTTCAGTGAAAGCTAAAGGCATAGATTTTATGCTCGTCAGATTGGATTGTGCATATTTTGCATGATTACTATATTTTACAGTTGCTGTCCCACTAAGTTCATTTTTAATAATAAATTTGGTAAACCTGTAAATGCAGCCGAAGTGGGAGAAAATATTGGCTCTTCTTACCAGTAGTATGAGTCGCATGCAGATGGATGAGGAACGTTTTCCGGAAACACACGATAGGTTCCGCGGTTAACAGCGCTCTTCAAGTATGCGTTTTTGTCCAACCATCTCTATAATAGTTCGCTCCTCCCTCATTTTCTCACTATAATTTCAGTTGAATGTTTAGGAGCGTAAAAGATTTCTCGAGCTCTAACTTCGACGTCGGAACCAAGACTAGGAACGCAGTGGGCGACCGGGCATATTAAGAATTGTTTCCTAAATGAGATGCAGTAGTGCACATTATTTCACCAATAATCATATGAAAAGATGAAAGATTAACTGATACTCGACACACCCACGAGCCCGTCGTGTTTGAGACCCTTTTATTCTTCCTGCTCTTGTACTCCCATATACTGGATACTCCTGCGCTTCCCCAAGCCCCTCTTATTTCATGTTACAAAATTTATCTTCGAAAGAAAAGTTTATTGCTCTCTGAATTATTTGGCCATTCAGCGCACACTTCGGCAATCATTTCCCGTTTTGTGTGTAGACCTACATTCCGTTTTCAACTTTTGATATCGCTCTCCAATTTGACAAAGTTGCGTCGTCTCACCATAAAGCACCTTTATTTCGCTTAATTCTTCACTAGCTAGTGGACATACGTTTTCTCCCATCACCTCATCCATAGAACTCGGGAAGGTACAAGGCAAAAAGGCATAGCACTTTTTTACTTTTCGGTTTGTCGGCAAAGTCAAGAAATGAACGAAAGCTATGTGCCCCACATGGGCTCCTCTTACAACGATGGCAATTCGGCAAATGTTAGACCCAAATTCGCCGCCTTCCATCATCGGAATTAACGAATTTGCGACAGTGCTGTCAGTGTCCTGCTTTGCTACCTCCGTTGATGATTAAATAGTGAGGGTGGTAATAAAGTAAACTCGAGGAAACCATCATTATCGTTCAGCGTTAAACAGCAAGGCAAGCCTCACCGACCGCTGCCTTTCCCCAGAGTTACACCACCAACATCCATTCTTCCTTGCTTGCCTCTCAATGACTTTCCACCCCAAATGAAATCATACGTCCATGATGACATTTACTCTAGTTATCCACATTCACATGCTACTACAACTGAACCATTTTCATTGTTACTATTAAATGCTCGCTCGATACTAAATAAGGTGCACACGCTGCGCCTGTTGGTGTATACATGT
>LUCM01008044.1:0-25148 GCA_008360955.1 Fasciolopsis buskii
CGCCTGTTGGTCAGCCTGCATTAAAGTGCGCACATTGAAGGAACCGAGATTCAGAAGCTGACGAGGCTTGAAAACATGTGAGCTAACAGACTGAATACCACCTACTACACTACTTGCCAATAAACCGTTGGGAGTATCGGGCGTGTTATCAATGGAGATACTATGGGTAGGCAGAAGGGGTAATCAGACTGGGTTGGAGACAGAAGAGACAGGTTGAATAGAAGAGAGGGAACTCGAGCAACAACAACAACTTTCTGGCAAAACAACTAGCTTCAGCATTGTCGACATTACCTCATTCATCCTTCTCGGAAGACCTTGATGCTAATGCGACACGCTGAAACCGGTTCCGTTATGTCAGCACCGCACCCTTGGTTTAATGGGACTGACTACTGGGAGTATCGGTGAAATCGCTTTGTTATTCAAAATCTCGTTGTCGGACATGTTTGCAAAGACGTACAGAAAGGATGATGAACTTAACAGAATAATAAATGAAACCATAGTTTGGGAGTGTGCCCAGAAAAATTGTTCGGGCTGACCAAATTAGCAGTGAATCTAAAAGCTAATTATTTCATTAACAGTTTTAGAAAACTGAAAGTTATCCAAAAGAATAGCGAATACGGCTGAGTGATGTGAAGTGCTAGAGAAGCGACGAGAAGCTATTGCAAGCGCACTCACTGTAAGTTGGAATGAACCATCATATGATAATCTCGTCTAAATGATGCTTTTTCGCCCGGTTGCATTTCAAACCATGGCATTTTGGATGACTAGTCCAAAGACGATAACATGGCCTGATCCACTGAATATCCTCTATGACTAAAAGTACGTGGTTTGAAATTTTCGAAGCGCTATGATGCAGGAGCGGATCTATGAGATTATTCATCTCGGTATTAATGTTTACCTTTAGATAAGGCGTCGCATGGATCCATCCACCGATTCCAAAAGCTTATTTCAAGCGTCTACAGATAACAATAGAAAATCCTCCAGATACTGTTTTATTTTGACTGCTGAGGGGCAAATAATCTCGAACACTGATGCTCGTCCAAAGGAACAACAGAACTGTAGAATTTGACCTACAGTCTTAACAGTAACTGACAAAGAAAATGAATAATTTTATTAAACCGTACCCTATGCCAATGCGTACAAATTGGATCAGTGTCGCGGTCGTAGTGAAAGACGAAATGTACGCCATTGCCACGATCGAAATAACTTCGACAAAAGAAATAGCCGTTTTCAGTCAAAGGACGAAATACAAGCTTGACTTCTACACATTATGTCCCGATGGGATCAGGATGCAGACGCAGACATCTTTCTGCTAATAAACCTGAATATCTGCACGCTTCGCCAAAGGCAGTAGCCTGATACACGCCAGGTCTCCGATCGGCACCCTGGCTCGCGGATGACAACCGTTCCGGTCATTAGCCCGCGCGTCATTCACCTGAACGCAGCACGGCGGATCAGACGATCTTGTTTGCCGTCCTCATTGTTACCATGACTCATCGGACCAAAACAAAGTGCCTCTGCAATTTCGGCACATTCTGCCAATTTAAACACAAATCCCCTCTCCCCCCTCTCCTCCTCTCCCTCCCCCCCTCAGTTGTTGGCACGGTGACCGAAATAAGCGAAACGGTCTGAAACTGGAGCAAAAAGAAAATCCTTATTCTCCTACCCAGGCGCCAACAGACACAGACGCAGACTTTGCTTGCTTGTACCACGCGGGTACGACAAGCCCCAGTTCCGTCAGGGTTGCACCATTTTGTCCAGGCTCAACGACAGCCAGTTGAATCGGAAAGCCTGTCATTTGGTTTGGTTTGGTTGAGCCTCCAACACAACGACGTCACCTTTCGCTCGGTCAGGCCAGTGAACTAGGCTGAACCGTGACCTTCACGACCGTCAACAGGCCCACGAATGGGGATCTCGGGCAGATCGGGGTGCAAACGGGCTAGGCAAGGTGAGTTGAGCCCATCCAAAATCCAGACGATGAGAACGCTCAGGGAATGGAATGCAAGTTTTGTTCATGAGCTCGGTGTTCTTACGGCAATCGAATCGGCCATTTCAATTTCCAGGCTATCTCCGCTACGGGCCTAACGTGGAATAACAAAGTTGAGTCGGTCTTGTTAAACGTGTCCGGTCTCAATCTATCAGATACGTGCGATGAGTTCAAGCGGTTACATCTTGAGAAAACGAGACCGCGGTCTGCTGTGAGGAGGTTGTAGGCCAGAGCCTTAGAGCTGGGTTAAGTTCATCGTAGGCGTCGTTCAGGCATACGCAGACCGGTTAAACCTGGAAGTTTGCACAACCAGACCATCAGATCCCTCTCAGGAAGTTCGCACAGCAGCTTCTAAGTACTTAAACGTTCATCCTTTTGGATTTTACCGCGGTTATCGCATTGACGGAGGAAGATGGAGAGGAACGTGCCTTTTTGCCAGTGGCTTCTTCAGTCAATCAAAACCTAGTCTACCTTTTGTGAAGATATCACCTTTTCAGTCGAAGCCGTATTCCATCTTCTCGGTGGAGCAAATTACAAAAATCAAGTCTAACGATTACAAAACACTCCGCGAACTGTATTGGGTTCATTACTTTTGGAAGCCAAATCTTGGGACGATCCATGGCAGGACATCCATGGCATTTGAACGAAGACATTTTGATGCTGTTTTGTCGTTTATACATATACTAACTTTCGTGTCCTACGTTCTGTCATTTTACGGATTGCCTCAATAATTTTCACCGATTTTGCCTGCTGCAGTGCGTTGCGTGGAGCAAGCGATTTCTTAAAGCGGGACTTGAAGATAGGACAAGTTGTAACCAGCGTCTCAGTTGACCTTCAGTAACTTGGATTAACGGCGAATCCGTGTTAGTTGAGGTTTGCTGTCATAAAGGGGACACATGATGCGGTATTATTGTTTTGTTGTTAGCAGTGCATTTCTCCTGTCTCCCAGAAGCATTTGACCGGTCTCAAGGTTATTGCGCCTCGTCGGATATGCGTACCCAGTATCTTCCTGCAAAACAGCACCAGCAAATTTGTGTAATCGTGCTGAAATATTTCGTGGTGTGCCCATTATGAACCTCATTAACCAGTAGAACAAGAGACATCCCAAATTGCTTTTAATTATTTACCGAATTTTACTCGGATTTTGGAATGAAACTTAAACGCTACTGATCCAGAAACAAGTGGTTACTTTTGACCAGTCAACTGACGGCAAACTCTCTCGGTATTCCAACAGTCGGCTAGTGACTTCTTTTAACTGTTATCAGCCGCTGATTGCAAAGCATGAACCACTTCTTGAATTGGAGTCAGTAAACTTTCTTCGTTGAAAACTGTTCATCTTCTATTGTATGCTATTGTATATAATTTTGCGTGCGATCAGTAATGTCGCATTTCAGTGAAAAATGCGAGGGTAAAAATAAAATACGGGGAAAAATAAATAAACAAAATAAAAATACATTCATCGCGTAAAAAAATCTAAAAGAACTCATCCAGGAATAACCATAATACATTGTGACAGGTTACTCAGGAATTCGGCTGAAACCCGGTCACGATTTATCAGAATGCGTGTTAAATATGGGACGGTGGAGCTCCTGCAGAAATTGATTCTAGAGGGTATGGAAAGAAAAGAGGATCGTGTAGAAATATGGGAACGACACTTTGAAAGATCGTTGTGCAGAGGATGCATGGAATCATAAAGAATTTTGTTAGCAAATTTCTTACATGCTGATAAGTGTTGATTGCATAGATTAAGGGACAATTCATTTAGTGGTACGAAGGACACGGCTAATAATTGATAGCCCCCGGCGAAGAATTCACCCTGGTCGGAGATTTTGAGTTGATGGAAGACGTTTCGGATGGGTAGGGGAACTGAGAGAGAGAGGACAGATATTCGAAACATTTAGATGTGTTGAGATTTAAGTCATCTTGTGCAGAGGAATGGTAAACAGAAGATGGGTTGTTGGAAAAAGTTTGAAAACCATTGTTGTTCGAAATGGCTTGAGAGAAGGCAACATCATCAGTATACAGCAGGAGTATATCACAATTTGTTTACTGGAGCATGGGCAGTTTTTTCGAATCCTTTAACAGGCAGCTGGAAGACCTGTACGGGTAAGATTAGTGATTCATCTTTCATAAAAACAGTAGAATGATACAGAGTTTAAAAAGTATTTTAGCTTGAACAAGAAGAAAAACCTCCCGCCGTGTGGCAACTGAGGTATAGATACGTGACTAGTTCCCGTGAGGTAAGTCTAGGTCGGCGAGAACAATTGGCGAGCCGTCAAGTTCGGAGAAATGCATGTGGAGTTCGAAGGGAACCATCTAATCAGACCAGCATTAGATTCATATTTGGTGTGTTCAACCCCTTTAAAAGTGTCAGCAAGGCAGACATCTTGACATCTGAGCACTAGCTTCCGGCATGTCCAACAACTGTTTCACCCTGCACATAATCAACATTTCGCTGGAATTCACAGGCGACGGAGAGTTGAATGAACTAGCATGATTTGTAACGGCAAGAAAAACTAATTCCAGGGGTTCCTATAAACCAGTGATATAACTCTCAAAAAAATAAGCCGTACATCATCCTTTGGGTCTTCGGTGGGGACTTCGTTATGGAATGAGGTGTCGCTGCCTTGAATGGGGAATCGTTGCGGGATTTTATGTCAAGACGCGAAATAGTTTCCTTCTTCGTATCACGCCGCAAATCCAATAACACTCAGTGGTTTTTTAGCTTGCGAAATGGTCTACAGACATCTGCCCTGTCTACAGTCCATACATTTTCAATCCTTGTGCTTCCTTCAAACATGTTTCGATAAAGTACTTCATGTTTCACGAACGTGGTGGCAGTCACCTGAAAGATATCAAGTGAACAGTGATGGCAAGAAACGAATTCAAGATCCTCACTCTAAAACACCATTTCTTCTACTGTCCGAAAAATGCCGACGTAACACACCTAGAGCATTCCTGCCAAATGTGCACTGATACATGGAGTGGTTTCCATACATAAGCCAAATTCAAGTGCACCACCGTTGGTGAGAAGTCGAACTTCATAGCCTAGACCATTCACTATATTTTCGAAGGTACTGTTGACTCATGTATTGCAGTGGTTAACGATACGTTTTGGGTCCGGACGATTCTTATCATTCACGTTCTTTGGTCATGAAACATGAATGCCAGGAAGTAGTTTGCATTCATCTGAGGGCTACTGGCTGGGTAGGCTTATCGGGTTAGGTGGATTCGCACCCGCCACTTTCGGGTCGAGACTACGTGATGTTCACTGCTGCATGATTATCGCCGGCCAAATGAAAAACGACTCGTTGGATCGATATCTCAGACAAATAAGACACCCTGCAAAGCCGTTTCCGAGGTAAGTGGTTTGTTAACTGTCCATTTGATTTTCATTCTAGCGAACAGTAATTGTGTTTCTTAACCTTATTCGTCCAGGGTGTGCGTGCATCAAATAAACACATCGTTTCGGATTATTAGACTTAAATTGACTTTGTTCTGAAATTGTAAATGTATTTAACAGATTAAACGGTCAGCTAATAAATATGATAAACTTCGTCATCCCACGTCCCTCTGGTCCCGGTGAAATAAAGGAAAATAAGGTAAATTAGTACCACTTTCGCATCAAATTTTCCGAGGGCAAAAACTATTGCTGTCGCATTCTTAGAGTGCAAGTTTTAATAGAATAACAATTCAAAACATAGGTCGTTTAGTCGTCTTCAGTTCAAAAATGAACATCACGGAAGTCACGAGTACCATTGCTACAAACTGCCACACTCCTTAGACAATCTAGTGTCGAGTGCACTGGCGATTTCGCGCCATATTTTCCACTTGATCACACGTCGAATTGCAGGGCGGATTCTATCAAAAATGAACCACACTGTGAGCACGTGACACTACAAAGAGTGTGCACTTAGCATCAGACCAATAATTGTCAAAGATAACCTTGAGTTGGTCACGAATGCATTCAGAAAGATAGTAACAGTCCACACCGATCTTGATCCACAGGAGGAGATTTACTGGCATTAATAGAAAAAATGTTAATTGCATCCACTTTGTCTTGCGTACTATTCAACAGGTGAATAAAGCTTCTGGGAAGAGTTCCCAGCCATGAGAATGTTGTCAAATAAAGAGTTTGAATCGGGGACATTTCAGCATGAAAGCGAATGAATTACTGTGCCTTGGTGACCGACTGGCAATCTCAGTTCTGCTACACCAAGCTGTTTTGGATAATTTGCAAGAACGCCATATTGGACAGAAAAAGAGGGAATCTTTGATTGGACAAATGTGTTGGTGGCCATGATCTAAACAACGACCAAGAACAGGTGTACAAGGTTCGTTCCTGACAAAACAATTGGAGCCGGTGGTCGGAAAGCTGTACTTTTGCGGTGTTGAACGGCTCCTTCTCCAAACGGCTTGTAGTGTTTATTGACAAGCATTTCATATCATTTGCGACTCAAATTCTGTGGAAGTGCTTCAGTCGAGAAGGGATTGTGTAGGTTCGTGTCAAGAACAATGGATGTTAACATCTCTGCACAGCACCCCACCGTCATATCGGAGTAATGCAGGAGAGAAATTGGTGAGATCGGTGTAAAAAACTGCTTCGGGAACTGTGAAAATGGCCAATTTACAAGATGAAACAATCAACCGAATTAGTTAGAAGCTTGGGTGGTGAATAAAAGGACAATTTCAGACAGAAATATACAAGCCAGTCTAATTCCCCGGGCAAATGTGTATCACGTGTTACTGAGGGCTAATTTTCCATGGGCACCCTTCCAGTTTAGGTCACTCATCTAGTCTCTCGTTGTCAAGAGACACATCTTGTCTCTCGAACAGTCTCCAGCATGCTTTCCGTTGACTTTCAATGGAAAAGGAAGCTGCGCAAAATGAAGTAGTGTATAACTAATGTGCTTGCCAAACTGTCATACAAAACGTCGCTCTCTATTTGCTTGTTAATTTTTTTGGAATTCCTCAACTGTCCTGCAGGGAATTCCCCATTACAAAAGATCGGTGGCGTGAACACCGACCAACTGTATCTCAGTGCTGTTCAGCCGCAGCTTCACTTCGTTCACCTCCCGTGCTACATTCATAATAGCACCTAACAACAACTTAAAAAGTGGTGAGCTTTTACTTTCCTTTGCTCCTCGTGACATTGTCTATGTTATCGATAACTATAGTAAACGGGTAGCTTTCTGTTGCACGGTTGGTTTCAAAATAGCACAATGAGTGGAATTCTTCGGACTAGGTGTTGAACACACCCGGGCGGGTTTAGTCACATTATCCGGCTTCCCAACTAAAAGTAATCAAACATTAGAGAAAATGTTTGCCGTTTACCTTGACATATGCTATCGAAGTTTGTGAAAATATTGCCATGCGATAACCTGGAAATGGGCATAACTGGAAGCCTGCCTTACCTGTCCCCCTCAGCCAATGCAGGGGATACTGAGTCTGCGTTTGACCTGGAAATGGATGTAATGGGTTGCTTTTGTTGTGGCTGGATGACAACCAGTGATATTCCACGCGCTTAGCTTTTGGAGAAGGTGTAATTTCTTCATCGTCGCTGGACAACAGTACATCCGGTTTACTGACAAAATATATTTCTACTAAATGTCAGTCTTACCGTTTCCTTTTTCCATCGTTCCTCGTTTCTTGGGTGGCATCCGTTGAAGGCAATTCAAAGGCCTCCTTCAAGTATTTCTGCAACTCACTTGCCATATTGTAGTTGTCTAAGGGTGTTACGTAAGGTGGAAAATTGGCGTATCCACGTTCTTGTGCACTCTCACCTTGCGCACGGGCGATTTGGAGGAAGAGACATACCTCGTTCCATCAGCTTCTCTGAACCAATAGGCCTCGCTCTGGAAAACCAGCCATGAGCCGTGCGTCACGGTTATTGAATTGTCTTCCACGAATTAAATGACAGCAGACATCTGTGGTCTAATGAAGAAAATTAATTGACTTAGTTGGAAGAGGTACTTCTATGCAACTCAGCTATGAATTACTGGGTAGAACACAGCTTGGAATTTGTAAGGAATTACTCGGCGGTTTGCATTTATAAACTTCTGTGTCACGTGGTTCACATAAGTAGATCTCCAGTTGTGTAGACTGGGTTGACGTCATGGCGAAATCCCGTCCAAGTGTATATGGATGATAAAAAAATTCTACTCCGTTGTTATTGATTGTGTCCGAACACTGTGTCACTAATGCTGCATTATTTGGCAGCTTGTTGGCAAACACGGTACCTTGGAAATGCAACAACTTTACGCCTAATCCAGGGGACCCCATGGGAAACGAATTGGCATCACCCCAAAATTTCACGTCACCTTGCCTGCTGGCGTATTCTATCTTTCTATTACACTTCTAAATATCTGCTCTGCCAACTTATACTTACCGGTGCCCCATCATCGTTTTACTTGTATAAAAGACTCGAATGGGAACGCTGAGAAGTCATCCACTGCTCCAAGTTCGCAAACATCTACACAGGTATGTGTTCATACATGTATGCTGAACCCAGAAGCAGTTAGTTAATACAAGTCCGTGAGACGCTGCACCATCACTCTGCGATGACGTTCCATGTACTCCAGGCTGCAAAATATGCATGCGCACACCGAAAATGGTAGAAAAATATCGTAGTACTCTTCCAGAAGAGCATCTTTCATGACAGGAGGTCCAATGTACAATAAGTACTGCCCGGATTCAGCAACCATTCAATAATAATTATCTTGCATAGTTCGGCGTTATCTCTGGATGTCACAGAAAACAAATTTCCGTATTTCAGATAAGCATTTGTTGGTTACTCTCAGATTTCCAAAGCTAAGAGGCGCTCTCCCTACATAATGCACCTTAGGCAATCGGGCTGACAACCGTTTCATTATACCTAAACACAACATGTGCATGTAATCACATGGGAAATTCTCAACCATTTGCATGGGCAACTAGATAGAAGATGTCCCGTTTGCTGCTGTCGACGATATGCGATCTCGGTTCTCATGGTTCCAGCATCATACACAAAAACCAGCTAACACTCATAGCTGATCCCACGAATAGAGCATTTAAGGCATGAATAGAAATCGGTATTTTGCTTAATCTGTTTAATAAGTGACTTTGGCTGGAGCATCACCTACTCAACTTGACAATCGAACATTGTTTTTAACTCCTGGGAGCCTTAGCAACAAACCTTCCCCTAGCAATGATTTCAGTTCGCTGATGACACCATGCGAATATGCATCGATGTCTCCGGTTTTCGTATCTCGCAGTAAATTCCGACAAGAAATACTCGAGACTATGGCCGCATTAGCCGACCGAGAAGTGGCTAAAGTTTCTTGAATGATGCATTGTACAGTGACAGCCCATCTACATGGAGTTGCACATCAAGTGAACAGTTTTCAGCTAGCTCCACGGAATTCAACACGACGAATGCCTGCCTCCAGACCAAGGTGTACATAGACCCCTCCAGTTATTGTTCACTTAAGTGTACTCCGTGTTGTAGCCAATAGTGTACAGGGATCCAGTGGTGAATTTGGGTGCAGCGGTCGAAAGATTTTCAGCAACTTCCTAATTTGAACCACGGACCACAGTCGAGTAACAGTCCAGGACGAAATTTTTGGTTGGTTATCTAGAACATATTAAAGTGCAAATTTTTTGCAAACCTTCAGCTTTCAGTCCAATCTCAATCTTCGGCGGCCCCTCTTTCACAATGAAATGCAACGTGTTCGATTCGGTTAACGTTTTATTATGTGTTATCTAACCCGACGGCGAAACTTCATCCTCAAAAAGTGAAGAAACCAGATCATCTTTATTGCTCCTCTCCATTTCACTTTCAGGATCATCAGTAACCCTTAGTAAGTATATGCAGGACAACGTGAAATGTAAAATGTACCTAATGCTGCCAAAAGGTAAATCCAACCTAAATATTTCTTTATCACACGTATTATTACTTTCACTACTCTGAAGAGCGAATTTATGTTGGGTTTCATCATATACCAAAATACTGAGGTCCGAATTAGAACTCGTGTATTCGACCGCAGTGTTCCATGTGCCTACCACAAACAATGTATGCGAAATCCCCAATGATGACATTACCATCACCGTGCACCTGATCCATAGACATCATTACACATGCGCTGGCCATCGCAACACTTAATTTCAGAAGGGCAAGACGTTGAAGTCTCCAGAGCGTTGCTCGGGAATAACCACGAATTAATCGAAAAGGGTTATTTCTAATTGGTTGCAGCTAAACGGCATTATGATGCGTGGACGAATACATAGTCGCTAACCATTATCAAGACACCAAATCACGACAATAACTAAAATAACACCAAAAGTGCACACTGATGGGGGTACAGTCAACTCAAGTTATTCTTAGGGTACTGTGCAAAAATTCTCCCACCTACCAACGGTAAAACTAATTTCTTGAAAGCGGCTCGTTCTAACGGGATGCAGTGATCCAGCGGTCAGTTTATTCCAACCCATGTAGAGCATGATCAATAATTCTCGGTTGAGTATCAATCTATACATTGAAAACTAGTTTTAATTAGTTAAATCAGAGCGAAAATTCTTCATAGAAATCTTAAGAAGCGGCACTGTAATTCTGCTTCCAGCGTCAGTTTTTCCACTGATCAACAAGGTAATCCTAAGTGTTACCGTCCCGAACCCAACGCTTAGCCTTACACAGGTGCGGACCATTTGGCTGCCTCTAAACCACCGTAAATTTCAACACTACCATAAAAGAAATTATTCATATTAAACTTGTTAGTCCAAAGCAACTTTATTCACTAGAGGCATTCAGTTTATTCACTGCTAACGCAAACAACAAAGTTGAATTGTATAATGTATATGGAATTAAAGTAGGATACAATTGCGCAAAAATACTGTATATCAATATAAATATAATATCAATCTTCGGATGATTACACTGCATTGCAAACAAATGTAACCTGCCTGCTTGTACATTGCGCAGTTCACGTAATTTCGACAGGTAGGGTGAAATCAAAACTCAACAAAAAGCGTCATGAAAGTGACAGATCCGGAACTGCAGGAACAACATGCTCTCATTTTTTCTCGGATTTTTTCATAAATCTAGTAAACCACTGAATGGTTTCCTCTAGATCCAGCTCACCGTCACCATCTTGGTCGTGATCTGCAACGAACTCCGCGATCTCAGTCTCCGTATAGCATGCATCCATCATATCCAACGCTTGTTTGATCTCCTTCACTGACAACCGACCTGATTTGTCCGCGTCGAGCTGCTCAAATACGTCGCGAATCTGAGCTACACTGAAATGCAACGGAGAGCAAGGAGGAAAAAGAGACAAACTGCTTGCATCGTTTCATTATCACAACCGACTAGCACAAATTAATCAGAACCGAGTTGTTACGACTCACGTCAGAGATGACATATGTGTCGGACAAAGTGCTAATCACTCTCCTGCGTACGACCCGGTAGCATGTACGATATTTTATACTAGGATACCATGTGTAATTCACACCATCGCATTGTGCAGTGCTTCCTGATGTGCTTAAGGTCAAACACACAAACGTTAACATAAGCCGTATTTCTATTGGTTGGCGAGATTATGTGAGACAAACTGGATGTGCCAATCCGCATGGACTTGGTGAACAATGTAAGTAACGACAGTTTAAATAATAATGGATACAATAACCTTAATAATTCAACATTTTAATAAATATACTGCCTGAAATCCCACTCCAAAGACAGGGTGCAAACAATTCTTTTTTTTACCCAACAAAATGTTCAATTTGAAAAGGGTGGTTAGGCTTAGCAATAAACCACAGCGCTGTTGCACGCAGAATAAGTAGGATTGAAATTTCCAAGAAACTTTTATACGAAAGCTTTCCTTAGATAATTAAAATTGCTAGTAACCAGCATGAGGGCCTTACTAATTAGCAACTGATCTCGGTAGCCTGTTCTTGCACGAGCACATCTGTACCTGCGTATGTGCGTGAGAAGGTACGTGATCAAAACCCAATCGAACCCCAATGCATTCAGCAGTTAACTTCATTCGATCTGTTCTGAACATAGGTAGACTTTGATCGTTGAGAGAACAAAATAGTACTGTGATAGAGTGCCAAATCGAAGCAGCGTTGAAAATACTTCGGCACGGAGCAACGTAGCCAGAAACCGAAAGAAAACTTCGGATGCAAGAATATTCCGTAAAACTGCTTTACAGCATCCATTGACTGAAATGTGAGTTTCCCAATTTACTAGCTCTATCAAATAATACACGACTATTCCACGGGTAAACGGATCAAAACGCCTGACTGAGACTTTTCGCCCGGGCTACATTGCGTCTGTAATTGAGCCTTACTCTCACAATTGTAATTAGGATTCGATACATCGGACACTGCATACCGCTGAACCACCGCCCCAAACGCAAAGTCACAAAATGAATGAATCTCTTTTTTCTCTTACTATTTTCACCCATGTAGTCCGTAAGAAAACAAACTTGGCTGGACTGACCAAATGTTCTCAATACGTTGTGAAATCAAAGCAGTTTTCGCTAATGGGATTAGAGACGAAGCCCGAAAATGGGAGTGGAGAGTATGCGGTGAGACTACAAGCTGCGGCCAGAAGTTCAAGACCGCTTTGTTCCTTTCCGATAAGCTATGCGATATTGAGGCCAAGCTATGCCTGGGAGACAGGGCCGGCTGACAAGCCCGTCTGGTCTGCGACAGACGACACGGGCCAAAGACTGGGTCGACTACAAGCCGAAAAGCGAACGGGAAACCAGGCCTTTACGCTAAATCTGCAACAGAGAAAAAACGGTCTAGTTTTCGTGACATGTTCAGGGGCGGACGCAGACGTCGCTTGAAATGAAAACCAAAGGAGACAGTGCCCCCGACGGGTGAGCCAAAATCGGACAGAGGTTAAACCGGAGGGGACCTATGTTAACGGCATGGCTATAAGAAACAAACTAAGAAACAAGCAAACAAGCAGTCAATCAGTCAGCCAATCAATTTTGCTGATCGGCCAGGGGTCATCTGACTATTCTCGCTTAATCACATGGAGTGGGATTGAACCAGAACCAGAAAAAGCTGCAACAAATTCGCAACTAGGATAAACAGATATTAAAACAGAGAAAACAGGCTATTCTAATTCTATGTTTAAACTTCTCGTAGCTGCGCTTTTAACTGATAGGGAAGAGGTCCGTACACAGCTGGAGATGGCCAGCGCAGGTCTGGCGGCTGGATAAGCACGATCAGGGGACGCAGCTTCGCAACCTTGATGTTGCTCACGTCCGCTTGCGCAAAAACATTAGACTTCATCCTGTTCAATGTTTACCGCCAGCAGTTCCGTTTTGAACATCAATAACGCTTCACCGATGTGCCACATTTTTGCTCGATTCCTCGAAGCATCGCTCAATGGGAAAGAATTCGTTCTGAAGAGCAAAACCAAATGTAAGGTGATAAATGAAAGCTGTTGTTTATATCCGAGATAAATTTGACCTCAAGGAAACCAACGATTCCGGTACTTAGTCCTGCATCTTCTGAGAAGATCACACGTGAATTATTCCTGCAATCCAACCTGTCCTATTTAGACTACCCTATGGGTAAGGATCTCTATACCTTTTCGTCCTGTCGTGAACTGCGCCATGCGGTTCCTTTTCGATCGTTTTGACTACCGCGGCCAATAATCCACCGTCTGACAGAACATTTACAGAATTTTTCTATGCTTGGCAAGCGATTTTGCCCAGAATTTCTTACTCTAGTTTGGGTCTGGCTGCAGACTAGCAAACGTCGTCCCAAAGAAGAAAAAAGTCTCGCAAAAGTAAACTCGTTCCTCTACCCTTCGACAGCACATGCTTCATGACGATGGACTAAATCTCCCAATTTATTACCATCACTGGATCAGAAATAAATTATGACAATGGAGTGTGACACTTTGTGCTGTCTGTTATGTTGACTCTTTCACGTACTGATCTGTTAATTGGATTTCTCTTACGGATCCTAACATTTGTACCCCGATGAAGTGATTAGCCCGTGGCGAGGCGTGAAAAATGATCCACATTATCATCCAATTTCTAATCTAAAATACGTGTGACGTGAATCATTTGTTTACTATCTCAACATTGGTTCAAACAGCCAAAGTTTAGAATTCAAAAGGCGTCGTGCAGATGTTGAGCACTTATTACCGTGCCTGACGAAATGGCGACGAAGTGAATCTGCATTACCTAGTTTGACCCGTAGACCAGTGAAGCGATGTGCTTTCCGAGAGTGAAGAATAAATATGGCATTAATTCTTGATCGGAAAATTGAGTCCAGTTAATCAAGTATACGTCAAAAAATCAATTGATTACTTTGTAAAATCTACCTTGATTAATGAACTTACGACTACTACAAATGGAGAAGGCAATCGATCCCGCAGCACGAACCAATCAGAAGCAGTCGCCCGGAGAAATAACAATAACTATATCAAACCACTCCCCACGGTTGCAAAAAACATGCACGGCGGCGCCAGAACACAGATAAGCAACACGATTCCCCAGTTGAGAGGGACACTTCAATTCGTCCGTCTGGGCAATCGGACCAACGCAGCCAAAGGTCAAATAGAACAAAAGCACGCGTTGGACACAATGTCGAATAACCCCGAGAATGCTCACGTAGTTCGAAAAGGGGTGTTACTTGAGCGGGGTCTAGAAAAGAACAATATAAATGGCCGAGCAAAGTCAGTGGGGCATGACATGTTTTATTCGGAACTAGACGTATGACCCACCCCATTGCCTTTTTGCTACAGCATTACATACTGTCTCCAACCGTCGCTTCGGCGGACTTCATGGAACCAAATCCGGTTGAAGAAAGCTCTTTTATCTGTTACTGCCTTTATTAATGAAGAAATAATGCACATCAATTTTCGGGAAATGAGCCGTGGGCAGCATAGAGCTGCGGTATATGTGCCTATGGTATGAGATCTGTGGCAGTGAAAAGTTGGTCAATACAAGTTGTGGGTTACAGTCACCAGCAACGATTACAAAGTCTGCTGAAGGCACACTGAGGAGTAACCGAGATAACTCCCGATAGAACTCGTCTCTCGCCTCAGGGGAGCATACACGGAAGCGACAACGACCCTTCAATCGACTGTTATTGGCATGTACATGACCGTCCAAACGAACTACACATAAACGGCTGTTGACTGGTATCCAATCCAACAGTACATGTACTCCACTCGCATGCTCACAGCGACCCGAATAACACGAGAGGTCGAGGCGGATCACCCGACACGCGAAGGGTGGAATGAGATACTGAGACAGCATCTGAGTTATGAAGAGTGATCACAGAAGTGGGATTCTGTATGTGCGTTTCGGAGACACAGCATAAATCTATTTTGAAGGTTTCAAGAGTTCTAGCAGGGCAAGCATGTTGCCCTACCTAAATGAGTGTGAAGACATTGAGGGCAGCTAAATGAAGTGAACTCTTAGGTTTAAGTATTGCTTTCGAACTACCTATTCCCGTTTTTCAAATGCTGCAATCAGATGTACCCATCGAGCCACAGTTCCTCTTGGCAACCTGCATGGTCTCTACATCGGAAGAACAGAAGTTAGAAAGATTCCCTGTGGAAAGGATGTTGGAGGTAGTGGGATACTCGGAACAAGTATATACTTATCACTACCCACCCCACTCGATGCGATGGGCAGCGCGGTCCTGATTATCCTACACGACGGCCGATGGTGCATGGAATTCATTGTGGTTTTTTAAGTTGAAGATTGCTAGAGAGTCCAGCCAAAGGCCTTGGTTTGAACAAGAACTTACCCACAATTCAACGGAATATAGCTGAGTGGAAGCCCAACTACTTGGATCAATTATTGTTCCACTTCATTTCCCGACTGAGTTTCCGGCTCAACTCAACCCTCATCCTGGAAGACCAATCGGCCACTTCATCAGGCCCTTACCCATTGACCTTTCAGGAATGAATGCGTCTTCGGTTTGAGATAAGTCTTTCTACGTAGCTCATTGGGTCATGGAGGTATACAAGCTGTGACACCTCATTTAAATACGGTTTATTTGAGACTGTTCTCCGTGTACTTGTAGATCGATTCTTCTTGGGCTTCTTTAGTTGAGCACACCCAACTGATCGGTCACATTGTCATGGGCATGCAGACGTATATGGATCAGTGCAAAGTTCTGAGTATGGATGTTAACTGAATGGTATTAACCACAGCTTATTTTCTATGCCACTCTTGGACGAGTGCAGGCCGATCAACTGTCTGATTGGTATAACCCGATTCTCATTGACCTGATGATTTTTCGGAGTAACGCAGGTTTTGCAACAGCCGAAAGCAATACAGAGTCTAGACCACACAACAGAGGGTGGAGAATTGGTACGTGCATCGTGTATGACAGCATTTCTGTGCACTCTGGGGACTGAGTTTGCTCGTTCAACACGGCGTTCACACTGACACAAACTACGCAATCAGTCGATTGACGATCAAAAGACCAACATACCAAGCAGAGTTCAGTTTCAAATGCTTATTTTTATAGTGATGTCATAAGTGTTATAAAATGAACAGTCAGAAGACAAGAAAGGTTACTTTCAATCTTCGCATGAAGTGCGGTTTATGGTAGGTTTAAATGTACCGGTTATTACAAAAACTAAATATGAAATTATAACATTCGGACCAAACGACGTAAGGAGTGTATCGAAAAATCGATGCGCCATGTATTGGTTTTTATTGTGAATGATATAATATTAATAACACAGCGTTGTTGGTAGATGTAATGCGCCAACGTTTCGACTACCGTGGGTAGTCTTTCTCAGGCAAGTTTTACAATCATTTTGATTGTAAAACTTGCCTTGAGAAAGACTACCCACGGTAGTCAAAACGTTGGCGCATTACATCTACCAACAACGCTGTGTTATTAATATTATATCATTCACAATGAAATTATAACCTTCAAATACCAAGGTCCATTAAGATACAACTTACACTAAACACGTGAAGGGGTCCCGACGTGTGCGATCAACCGACCGGAATTCAAGTGTTCCGTACATGTACTCATGTGTTTCTACCAAATCTAAACATGATACTGCGAACACGTGCATATTTTCGCCACTTTTGACCGGTAGGTCACCAATCCGTTTCGAGCGAATCCTGGCAAATCACGTCTGCGTAAAATAGATGTACATGTCCGACCACAGATTCCAAGTGACGAGCTCACAGTTAAGTTACTGGAACTCGATGAAACAGCCTAAGTTTCCCTGTGACTGACCACAAACGAGAGGACAAATTACAATGGAACTGGATCATATGTGATGCATGAACCAGCACATGCCTGAATACGTTCTGTCCAAAAACGTTACGTGTACATAAATCACCGTAGGGAATCTCCAATTTACCCATGGTTGAACTCGGACGTTGACTCACTATCCGAAAAGGAATGATCGCACAAACCATTTCGAGTTTTCAGTNGTGACACCTCATTTAAATACGGTTTATTTGAGACTGTTCTCCGTGTACTTGTAGATCGATTCTTCTTGGGCTTCTTTAGTTGAGCACACCCAACTGATCGGTCACATTGTCATGGGCATGCAGACGTATATGGATCAGTGCAAAGTTCTGAGTATGGATGTTAACTGAATGGTATTAACCACAGCTTATTTTCTATGCCACTCTTGGACGAGTGCAGGCCGATCAACTGTCTGATTGGTATAACCCGATTCTCATTGACCTGATGATTTTTCGGAGTAACGCAGGTTTTGCAACAGCCGAAAGCAATACAGAGTCTAGACCACACAACAGAGGGTGGAGAATTGGTACGTGCATCGTGTATGACAGCATTTCTGTGCACTCTGGGGACTGAGTTTGCTCGTTCAACACGGCGTTCACACTGACACAAACTACGCAATCAGTCGATTGACGATCAAAAGACCAACATACCAAGCAGAGTTCAGTTTCAAATGCTTATTTTTATAGTGATGTCATAAGTGTTATAAAATGAACAGTCAGAAGACAAGAAAGGTTACTTTCAATCTTCGCATGAAGTGCGGTTTATGGTAGGTTTAAATGTACCGGTTATTACAAAAACTAAATATGAAATTATAACATTCGGACCAAACGACGTAAGGAGTGTATCGAAAAATCGATGCGCCAATCATTTTGATTGTAAAACTTGCCTTGAGAAAGACTACCCACGGTAGTCAAAACGTTGGCGCATTACATCTACCAACAACGCTGTGTTATTAATATTATATCATTCACAATGAAATTATAACCTTCAAATACCAAGGTCCATTAAGATACAACTTACACTAAACACGTGAAGGGGTCCCGACGTGTGCGATCAACCGACCGGAATTCAAGTGTTCCGTACATGTACTCATGTGTTTCTACCAAATCTAAACATGATACTGCGAACACGTGCATATTTTCGCCACTTTTGACCGGTAGGTCACCAATCCGTTTCGAGCGAATCCTGGCAAATCACGTCTGCGTAAAATAGATGTACATGTCCGACCACAGATTCCAAGTGACGAGCTCACAGTTAAGTTACTGGAACTCGATGAAACAGCCTAAGTTTCCCTGTGACTGACCACAAACGAGAGGACAAATTACAATGGAACTGGATCATATGTGATGCATGAACCAGCACATGCCTGAATACGTTCTGTCCAAAAACGTTACGTGTACATAAATCACCGTAGGGAATCTCCAATTTACCCATGGTTGAACTCGGACGTTGACTCACTATCCGAAAAGGAATGATCGCACAAACCATTTCGAGTTTTCAGTGTTAAGTTAAACGCTGGATCTATGACAGTTTTACAACTTTTTAAACTAAAAGATCGCCTGACAAGAGGGTTTGAAGTGAGACAGGTTTTGCTGTCATTTTATAAAAACGTGATACCAACATTTGCCACCATAGAACGAAGCAATTAAGTCGATTCAGACGTGGTATCTACATCGCCCACTAACACCGATTTCCGGTATTTCACAAATTTAAAGCTACTTTTTGGCGGAAGTACCCTGTAGTATTGCAGTAAATGTAGCGCATTAACTAAGTATAATTATCAATCACATTTGTCAATAAGTAACGGAAAACCGGAGCTAAACCTAGCAGAGTAAGTAGAGGTCTCAGCGGTCGTAGGTCGCGTAGACGAACAACTGCGGTAATCAGTCCATCGTCTGATTCATTATTCTGAGAAATCACTTGTGTGTGCACGATCTGACGTACTGTGGTACCTTACTTACTGTGTCGTCAACACAAATTATTGATGTACACTGCGTATCATTTGTACTCCGACTTCTGTTCTAATTTTTTTTCGCTGTTTTGTCAATGTATAGATCCGCGTTTGTCGGTAACCACTCAGTCCGAAACCAAAAATATCGGCGTTTACAAATAGTATCACCGTGCATAAATTACACGCGACATGTCATTAGAAGCGCATGCGTTCGTTGTTAATATGACTTATTACCCAAATGGTCTTTATCTGCCCACGTACGTATGCGCCCAATTCCGCCTCACTATGCGAAAGGGAGTGCACGTGGAGTGTTGAGTAGACTTTTCAGTTTGCCAAATGTGAAATGGTAATCGACTGTCCTTCNAGTGGCATTAGATGACGTGAAATCAGGTGGCGTATCTTGTTCACAATTTCGTGTCTTTTGTCGTTCCCTTCTAAGTTTCTATTCCACCAAGTAGATAATAAGGTCTCACAATAGACTCCGTGGGATTCACCACTTCATGAATAGTTTAGCCAATAATGGCTGCGTCGAAGAAAACAAAGTGTGCTCCCAACTAAACAGGATTAAACTAAATAGACCTACTAATTCTCCACTGCATCCGATTCTACCACCAGCTGTTTATTGTCCATTCTGATCATATCTGGATCACCAAATTTTTTATCCCAAAGGACGTTCATTTATTGGCTCAAATAACTTTACTCTTTGCGGTTGTTAAGCTGTGGTCTAGCGACTCACTCCACAGCCTATTGCAGACTGCTAGATGGGATTCGGACCAACGTTATTAGAGTTCAAAATCCCACAAAGTTGACTGCTTAACCATAGCTGGTCAAATAAAATTGGGTTTTCCGAATGAGACTAATTATTTTACATCTTTGTGATATTATTCAAAATCACTATTAACATTTGTTTAAAAATTGGTAACAATCGTGCAATATCTGGCATTTTTCAATCCCGCGAATCACAGAAGCCTACCAAGTAGTCCAGCAGCGCGTTTCAAATTTGTTCCACCTGCGGCTTGAATGTGGGATCAGACAGTGTACGTCAAAGATACAGACAGTTGGACTTCTGGGACTAACTGTCAACAACAATCTGTTTCTGGCTTTGTGTGACCACAAACGGTTGCTGACACCGATATATTTCTCAGCCGATTAGTTGATGTTACTCCTTGCTACACATGCCCACAGATAATACCGCACTGTATTGTTTGGACTTTGTATTTCAGTTAAAAAGGACGCATTCACCATCTCACCAAGATAGAGAGTGGAAAAAAGACGAAGTGCTAAACAAAACATTTAAAGTTACGAGAGATTGTGTAGAAAGTCAGTCATGATCTGTTCTCGATTGATCAGAATTCGGGGCTAGGTAGGCAACAGTTGAGTTCCTATAGATATTTATGCTAGAGGGTACATTGTGGAAGGTAGAGCTTGTCTAGGCATGAGAGCGGCATTTAGAAAGGTCGTTGTGTAAGGGATGGGACGGATCCAAATAAATTTGTGCGAATTTTTTTCACACGCGGATAGATGCGTGTCATACAGTTTGGTGCACAGTTCTTTAAGTGGTATGTAAGATAATTATAATTGACAAACAACGACGAAGGGTTCTGAATCCTTTTTTGAATAAGCCAGCAAACGTGACAGGGGAACAGCAGAGGGTAGCGGGAAAAACTCATTGGTAAACATAAAAAGGTAGTGTTTTGCTTAAATTGGAAATGCTAGAAAATTTTTATATAAAATGGCAGTCTTCTAAGATTCTTTCCAAGACTGGACATGTGAAAGGACCGTCTAAAGTTTTTATCAATGGTAATTCCTAAATACTCGGAGGAATCTACTCTAGTGAATGGTTCTGCGTTGATGAAAGAAGGGTCAGTCGGGTAAGCAGACCGAGTAGAAGTAAACAAACATTCGACACGTTTTGAAAAATAACGATATAAGATGTAAGATATAAGCCAAAGCACAGAGAAGAATCATAAATAAGGGACAAGTTGTTGGAAAAGTTCAGGAAATCTTCAATTCCAAAGAGGGGCTGACAGAGCGCAATGTCATTTGCAAATTTGGATAATCGCCCCGGGGGAACTAGCATGTAGGTTGCTGATGTATGTTGAAAAAACAAAGAGAAAAACAGCTTCTTGAAGGACTCCAGAATTATTTGTTTCTTCTAGCCTTGTGTACTGAGTTCTGTTGGAGAAGTACTCTGATAGCCATGCCAGAAGGCGCTTGGGGCAGCAGAAATGTTCAAGTTTGCGAAAAAGTGAAGATCGTTGAAAAGAGTCGCATACAGAGGAAAAATCTAAGAAAGCACATTGGAGAGATTTGGCGGATGCATCCAAGGATTTGGTGATGTTATGAACCAGGGAAGCCACAACATCTAAAGTGGACCTATTTAGTTTGTACGCAAACTGAAAGGAGGTCATCTGGAACAGTAACAGAAGTTAGACGTCTCAGGACACCGGCGTTCTGTTAGTTTAAGATCACATGATGCAACAGCGATGAGATGAAAACGTTTGGCTGGAATAGTTGAATTACTAGATTTGGGGATGAGCACAACAGTGATTAGTCTCCAACACTCGGGAATGGAATCTTTGCACAGGTGGGTATTAAGAAGGGAAGTAAGTACATCAGTGAGTGAAGCCGCACCTGTGGGTATTTTGGTCGAGCGAAAAGTTTGAACACTTCCTCCTTAGAAATGATTGCTACATCAGCAAATTCATCCGGGATCCATAAAACTGCAGTCATTACGTGGATAGATAAATGTTCGGTTGATAATTTCTGCATCTGCAGCAAGGCTTATTGGTTTCGTTTTCTTTCCATACAAGCCAAATTCCTTGTCAGAGGCTTCTGCTGTTGCAGTTGATCAGGAGTGGGCTTGCATAAGACGGTCGATCCGTTGTACTTCCGATATTAAGAATGAAAAGAATCTGATTTACAGAATTGTTCCTTTTGTCACCCTGATGCATTCCGTACAAGTAAGGTGAAACGGCCGTTACAGAACAAATTGTTCAAAAAGACTGACATTGTTACGCAGAAATTTGGAAGAAAACCGCGAGCCTGCATGAGAAGAGATCTTTTAAGAATACTGTTTCCCTGAGAAAAATTACGTAGTACTATTTCGACTGAATTAGACTCCGGGTCGATATGTCAGTTCATCACCCTTTCCGAGGAGTGTCAAGCCTCGAGAAATTTCTTCGAATGCTCTCTTCTACCCTGGACTATGATCCTCACGTTTTGAAGTTGAAGTTGTGACCTTCCTGATCTTTGTGGACCGAGATTAAAGGAAGCGGGTCGTGCCTTTTTCCAAGTTGATCCTCACGGATCCGTGTCGCAGGTTTTTGCGGTCTGTTCCATTTGTTGTTTTTTACAGTATTTGAAGTCAGGTTGAGAGACAACCTTAATTGGATTTTTCTTTACTGGTTGTTATTTGGTCTTTGATAGAATCATCCGTAGGATTTATGTTGGCGTGCGAGACACTCCAGTCCCATTTGAGATTATAACATAGGCACATATCTCGCAGACCCACGACCTGTCTTTCTTGACCTGAAAACAACGTTTGACTGAGTCGATTGTGCGGTTCTTTGATGTTGCCCTTCACTGAAGAGAAATTTATTTCACTCATCCAATCTCTGTACGCTGACGGCCGAAGTCGATTTCGGGCAAATGACAATTTTTCACCCGAATTCACCAGGAGAAGTGGTGTTTGTCAAGGTTGCCTTTTTCACCTTTCCTTTTTAACTTTGTCATTGAAATGGTTATGGAGGTTGCCCTATCCTCATATGAGCATAGTGACATTGATATTTACTTTTAAAAGTCACAAGGTATCTGGGCCAGATGGACTGTCGCCTGCGGTGGCCAAACGGATAAAGTCGTGGCGTTTGGACATGAAGTTCGCGCGTTCAATTCCTCCCACCGCCGTCCACTTTCCCCAATTGCAGCCCTGTGCTGGCCGCGGCCCATTTCCCGAAAATTGATGTGCATTATTTCTTCATTAATAAAGGCAGTAACAGATAAAAGAGCTTTCTTCAACCGGATTTGGTTCCATGAAGTCCGCCGAAGCGACGGTTGGAGACAGTATGTAATGCTGTAGCAAAAAGGCAATGGGGTGGGTCATACGTCTAGTTCCGAATAAAACATGTCATGCCCCACTGACTTTGCTCGGCCATTTATATTGTTCTTTTCTAGACCCCGCTCAAGTAACACCCCTTTTCGAACTACGTGAGCATTCTCGGGGTTATTCGACATTGTGTCCAACGCGTGCTTTTGTTCTATTTGACCTCTGGCTGCGTTGGTCCGATTGCCCAGACGGACGAATTGAAGTGTCCCTCTCAACTGGGGAATCGTGTTGCTTATCTGTGTTCTGGCGCCGCCGTGCATGTTTTTTGCAACCGTGGGGAGTGGTTTGATATAGTTATTGTTATTTCTCCGGGCGACTGCTTCTGATTGGTTCGTGCTGCGGGATCGATTGCCTTCTCCATTTGTAGTAGTCGTAAGTTCATTAATCAAGGTAGATTTTACAAAGTAATCAATTGATTTTTTGACGTATACTTGATTAACTGGACTCAATTTTCCGATCAAGAATTAATGCCATATTTATTCTTCACTCTCGGAAAGCACATCGCTTCACTGGTCTACGGGTCAAACTAGGTTATTCAGATGCACTTGGGCGGTAGCTTACAAATTGTAGGATTTGATCCGTGTGTGTTTTGTCCTTGTTACGAGCAAGTCTAGAGACTGTAGACTGTTGTCTGGTTCTGTCACCATGGTGAACTTGACATCCATGACAACTCCACTGATGACGATGATGTTTTGTCTTAGTTTTGATCTTTTAATGATTACCAACGTGTCGTCAACAGAGCGCAGCCACTGTTTCGGTTTGATGTTTGCCAGGACGGTTTTCTTCAGGCTTTACATCACTGCTTCAGTGATGATGCCAGTTGTTGGTGGGCTCATTGTTCAAGAAACGAAACCCTCGAACTCGAAGTACTCATGAATGCATAGTTCTGCTAAAGTGTACACACTGCTTGAATTTGGTTGCTGACCAAGTCGGTATTCTTTCAGTAGTTTTTTTATGTCTTTCTTGCCAAATCCAAGGATATTAATATTAATATCAAAAGAAATCATGAAATCACCTTACGTACCATGTGCCTACTGAATTGTTTAGTAAATCTCAACGTCTCTGGGTTGTTCACGGGTGTTGGGTGTTTGACGTTGGTAGGTAGGATGTTGGCTCGCAAGCTTTCCTGCCGAACGAATAGCTGTTCGCTAGTAGAAACCTAAAGACCTGCGATCGTTTTCCATCGACGAGTAGCTGTTAGCGTTGGGCACCCGAAATTTAAAAGTGGGCTAGAAAATAATGTTCTTTCTCACAGCTGACATTCGTCCGTCGCCTGATTGGATAGTGTAAACAGTATTTGCCTTAATACTATTCTAAGGATATATTTTATGGAGAAGATCCAAAGCCTATCAACAAGTTTGGTGTCTGGGCAGCACGGAGGGTGTCATGCTCAACGTTTCTTTATTTGGGCCTCTGCCTGGTAGAACGCAGTCGAAACAGGTAAGGCTTTATACAAACTTATAAGGTTGCGAAGAAAATAACAAGGAAAGAGGCTAATGATCCTTTTGTGTTTCTTCAGATATGTGGTACAAGCAGAATTAGTCTGAAGTCATAAGGAGGTCACTCTAGGCTGGAATTTAGGGCCAACATTTGTGACAGTTCATGCATTTATTTTTCTTTCCTTGGTTGACTTGCCTATTTTGGTTTCCATACGAGTTGCACTATCACTATACCGCAGTTCACTTACAATCAAATTCTGACCTAGTGATGCGATACGACGTTACGCTGTACTGTATGGATATTGGGGCACATAAATGTCCAATTTTTGTCAAAACAGTAGTGAGAAACAAGAAAATAGTTGCGCTTATCACTACGTGAAAATGAAGGAAAAAGAAACTCATCAAGCAATGATTTGTGGACTCAGG
>LUCM01008045.1:0-16324 GCA_008360955.1 Fasciolopsis buskii
CATAATAAACGAGGAATTCCATCATGTATTCCTTTGAACCATTCATGTAGTGCACTGAAATTAAATGTTGGCTGTATCGGTTCTAGTGAGTAGAAAGGAAAACGAAAAAGGTGACTCAAGTATGAAACTAAGTGGCAAAAGCCCACCCGTGGATATGATTAGACATGTATAAAAATATGTTTGCCTACCCAATCCAATTGGCCATCGGATGTTCTTTTCTTCAAATTCCAGTTTGGAAACAAGTTTGCCGGGTGACTGTTGAAAAACAACACACTTTTGTCGTTCTCCAGACAGTTGTATTGTGCCACGCCGATCGCACGTCCGCAATCAGCTAGGGGAAAAATGACATCAACATTACGTCCACCAAAGACTAGGTGGTAAGTCCACATGCGCTTATATCAATAAATAGCCTTTCGAGTTTCGGACCTCAAAATCGCAAGAATATTTTCCACTTTGTAGTTTAGTCGGATATAATTAGTCCGAATTGTTGAGAAGGGCTACTGAAAATTCCTAGTCAACAAGTAACCAGAATAAGCCTAATCGACAAAGCAAAGCAAAAAATAATTGTGAATGGGCGCGTGATACTAATGCGCTACGCTTCCTGCGCCAAAGTAGCTTTTTCGATCTAGACGAGAATTTGATGCAGTAAATAGTATCATCATAATGAACAAACAATACACAACCAAATATCGCTGAATGTTGCACAATGATGGCACGAATCACTTAAAATACTAAAACCATTGCACAAGTTATAACAGGTAAGGTATCAGAACCCATGCCCGTTTTGGAATATATCACAAAATCGATGTGTCATGTCTAGTGTCACATGTGAGATTTTATCGCCTACTAACAGAGCGTAATCATAAAACGGTGACCAGTTGTAAACTTCTCGATCAGTTCGTGCAACCGTTCCCATGAAAGTGTCATTGTGTGACAACAATGGTTACACCCTATGCCGTTGCATTGTTTGCGTCAACGAGTATCAGCAATGCAAACTCATCAATTCCGACTGAGAAATGAACCTGGGATGAATGAATGATATTTGACAACCATAGCGGTTAGGTTGGTTTGCTGAAGTTTTTCTGAACATAATGTAACATTTAATGTTGTTATTCAACGATCTGCTAAGAAGCCACGGAAGCGTTCTTGTTGGGAATCATCAATAGTGCATATCCACCGCGCCCGGAATGCAGCGCGAACCCGGGACGAACGATGTTACGTCAAACGCCTTAGCCATTACGCTACCGGGCAAGCTCTGAACGGTTCGTTGAACTTCGCCATATGATGTTGTTCCGTGGTTTCTTAATGGTGAATTGCGTGTTGATATACTTGGTGCATTACTTCATGAAAACATATAACCTCTTACTGGTAATAACTGCGAATTGCTAAGAGCCGAACCGGATGGTCTGCCAACAGTGATCCTCATCCTGCACTTAAATCTCAGGTGGGAACTTCGATAACTGATCAGCGGTATTCGCGTTTTCCAAAGACACCTGAAATGTAGCATGAATTTCATGGAAACACGAAGGATTCGAGGTAGTATTTGGGAAAAAAATGATATCGTCCGTTGAGTATTCGAGTTAGCACATCAACGAAACTTACGTTGCTATTGTGCACTCTCACGAAATAGTTGTTTCAGTATTGAGTCTATCAAATGGTACTAGCTGCGTTTTCTCAGACGGATTGTGCATTGCATCCATGTTTTTAAACTGAGATGAAGATTGATGCAGCCCAAAGACCCTAGTTAAAGGACGATAAAATCCCTTAACAACTACCGTCCTAACGACAACAATCAGAGATGATGCACCACCTAGTTAACCATCATTAATATTTTAAAAGTGCCGTGCATAACATTATCACGTGTCTGGTTGCGCATGCATCGTATGCAGTTCGGTAAACTGCTTTTGACTCATGATTTCTTTCTATAATTTCATATTTTTGATAGCAGAACACGCGTAACCTATTCTTAGCTGCGCCGCCTCTTCTGTCTTGAACCAACGCACTGATTGCTCCTCGCAAGTTATTATTA
Organism: Fasciolopsis buskii; assembly: GCA_008360955.1. Lineage (NCBI taxonomy): Eukaryota > Metazoa > Platyhelminthes > Trematoda > Plagiorchiida > Fasciolidae > Fasciolopsis > Fasciolopsis buskii. The sequence goes on from LUCM01008045.1 coordinate 2,030, forward strand.
TTGTCAGGCTGCTAAGAGATATGACTGTATCTACTCGTATCCCAGATAATCAGCTGTAATGAAACCCCATGTAATAATAATGGTGATTATGTTAAAAACGTCTCGTAGTTCAGAGCTCTTCAATAAAACATTAACTTCTTCGATTATTTAGGCTTATGAATTTTGCCTAATACTATTACTGTTACTGTTCTTATCGAGGATGTTACTGATTTAAAGAGCCTAACGGTTGTCATGGCGAATGACCCTCTAACAAGTGGGACAAAGGTGTTTCTTCCAAAATACTGTTTTGTATATAACAATTCACTAAAATATGTATATCAACCCAATGAACTGATCCACTTTAAGTTACGATAAGGCATTAATAATGTTGAAAATACCATGGAATGGATGTGACCAAGATGTTCACCGTTTACAAGTATGTGAAACTCCGAAGAACGGCGATATTCGTCTGGTCATATGAGCTGCTTCCCATTGTGCACGATTTTGCATGCGGGTGCAGAATACTGTTCGAGGCTGGAAATTTTTCAAGCAATTCATTTTATTGCTAAAACACATCTACAACCATCCCGCCGGACGGCATATGGTGCGAAATCATTATCAAACGCTAAATATTGCCAGTCTTTGAAAGTGAGTCTTAATCGGAGCATTCCCTTCTTATGCGGTGGTCAACATCACAGGGATTCTAATAGCAAATTTTTCCACCTGTAATCAACAAAACGCCATTGGCCAGGTGGGCTAAGCTCTTCTAACGTGCTGGAAGTTCATAATTTCGTGGCACAACTCAGCCTTTCAATCGGTATTGACGGCGAACAGTATCATCTCTGCTGGTATCCATGAGTAAGTTAGTAATATCGAGTGCCGTTCTATGCTGTTCCCATTTCCGGAGTCACACCTTACTTTTGTGCCCAGTTAAAGGAATCTCTTCTTCTAATAGCTAAAGGAAAGATGATGGAGAACATCTATACATTTACCAAGGACAATGTGGTGAGTTCAGGTGACATGAACTGTTTGTTTATGCGTCAAAGTTGCATGCACGTATAGATGAATGCCGCAAATCGGTCTTCTTTAAAAGTTGACATTTTCCATGTTCGACTCCAACCTTGTGGACCAATATCCTCTATCAGATACTACTGCGGTTCCTATCACTCCCTCTGCATCGTTTCAGCAATGACTAAATGGATTAATTATTCATCAAAACAAAAGATTAGGGGTTAGAATCCCAAATTCTCCAGTCAATTTGGCTGCAGAATGTTATTCGCTGTTTCTCAGCTCATTAATTACAGCCGACCTAACGAGATTTAATTTTACTCCATGACTCCAATTTTCGGGTTCATGATTTTCCAGTCTCCCAGTATAGTGAGTCCTCCGGGCTACGAGGGCATGTTTGTAACACTACGGTCAAGCATGGAACGTGTCACAAAAGGACTAGAGTTCTGTCACTATTAGTGTTTTGTCTCCCTTTTACATTGAATGTCAACTACTCTTGATCAATAGTAGGATAATTATTAGGTAGTAAATCTGGTTAAACGGTGTTCAAGTGAGCCAGGATAAATCAGATAGAGGACTTCCTTTTGGTCAGCGTGATAGGCGCAAGGGACTTAGAATTAAGAGCACCGAAGTTGGTCATTCAGTTTGCTTTGTGTTCCACAATGGGAAGATTAAACCGGTCAATGAGAATAAAGCTAGTAATAGTCGATATTTAAAAGATGCATGTGACTAGGCTTTAAGTCTAGAAAAAATAGATAATAAATAAGCACCGGGAATCAGCCACCACTTATACCACTTGCACTACCAAAAATCCTCGTTGGGTTTATTCAATCTCCCATTCTTAATGAAATTCGTAATTTTTCTATTGAAATTCTGACTAAGAATCTGCCATGCCTTTATCGAAATGCAACGGATAGAATCTATCCATGACTATTTTTATAAAGGCTGGCACGCGAATGTGGTGTATTCTAAGTAATGAACGAATTGCCGAATTGCTATTGAGGTATCAATTAGGAGAACAGTGTACTTTAAACAGGACAGATGAAGGGAAGAATTGCTCTCAGTTATTCACTGTCAAACCCATCCAGCAATACAAGTTAAATGAGGAAATAAATCAGTCCACTTCACATAGTCATATGACAAAGCTAGGACGGAGAGAAGTTTTACTAGCGCAGGATGAATGTAGCATTGTTTTGATAGCGATTGTACTATTTCTCAGGCATCTGTTGACGATGCAGTTAATGGATATGACAGCTTTAGATTTGGAGAAATCACTTGTTTGCTGAAATTCGCCTAATGGAGTATGTAGCGCGGCCACTGTGCCAGTCTGCCACTATTCAAGAACTGGATTTCGGAGGTAGTTCGGGCAACCTCGAACGGTACGGTTATAAAGGTGTTCCGTTCAGCCAACCGATGCGCACTTCAGTGAGTTAGACATTCGTGACTTAGTCATCACGTAAAATCGAGGCTCGACTCAACTAAGTAACCATGGCGGTATCGTGTAGGTGGTTCATCCGTTAGAAATCATCAACAGTGCCTATCCATCGCGCCTGAACTAGGGCGCGAACCCATGACGAACGATAATGAGTCGAACAACTTATCGATTAAGCTACCGATCCCTGGTTAGTATCAAACCCTAAGCCGTGTATCTATCAATTCACCCATTCCTGTGGAACAATTTGCGCCAGTCAAAACAGTAACAGTCCATCAGGCGGATTCATGATGTCCGTTTTGGCTAACAAGGTCGACCAGTTATTCAATTTGAACAATGGTACAAAATTATCTAAAAAGATTCTGTCGAATTCTTGAATTAACTAATAGATGTCATTTTGAATTGTTCAAATAAAACACATCTGAAACCCTATGTTGCCATGACTACAAATTGTTTCGTGGCCAAATGCTAGAGGAGAACCTACATGCTTACAAAGGTCAATTACGCTGATAACAAAATGGTTGTTGATTCTCCAATAATAAACAATCCTCTCCACTTTTTCTCGTTTTAATGTCACCGTTTATAGGGCTGATCGTTTTAATTCTTGTTTGATCTAAACAATTTTAAGAGTTTGGGAATGAAAAACTGGAAAATAATTCCTCGCCTGGAGTCTGTTTTTGATGACCGGAGGCGTGGGGAGGGCGATGTTCCAGGGTAATAAACTTACCTAGGCGAGTGTCTTCTGGTCCATCAGCCATATTGCATTGTCGTGGTCTATCCTTGGACAGTATACCACGCTCCACATAGGCTTTTAATGCTTCCCTCGATAGAAGGTATCCGGCCCCACCGGAAAAAAATTGAGGGCTTACATGGTCCTGAAATGGTTGAAATTCATCGTTGGAAAGATATTGGAAAATTTTATTGGTTGGAACCGTCAAAACTCCCAATGACTTAAACATCCATTCATTTGTCACGCAATAAATTTACTCATCCAGCCTACTATTTAGATCCGAGGATGGCAATTCCATCACGAAGAACAACTAAGGAGTTCCAATAGACAATCGAATCTGGAGTCGCATACGTCACGCATAAGCCATTCAGAGTGAAACAAATAGAAGTCGGTTCATATTGACGGTGCATCGTTTTGTGCCAATTTATTGACGCTATAAAAATCATGGCGACGACATTTGGAACCTTCTAAGTTAATAATTTGAAATTTGTAAAGCCAACAGGGGCTATTAATATATCTCCAAAGGTCGTGAATTCGTTTACAGTTTCATCTCACTTAAGTTGACTCTTGTCTCATTTGTCACTTGTTAAACGAGATGGCATTCCATCATTGCGTGAGAACGGTGAAAGCGAACACACAGCAGACCGCACAAATATCATGTAATTGACGGGCAACGATGTGCGATTCACCTCAAGTTGCACTCGAGAAAACCGACTGAACTGCACACCCGATAGAAGCCGTTCTTGCAATATTACGTCAATCACAAACTTGTCTCTGGCATACCGAAGGAATCTTCCCCAAATTAGAATAAACTAACAAAAATTAAGTTTGTCTGCGATTTTTGATGAAACAAAATAAAAAGCTGGAGTCTTTCCTTAGGCTCAGACCAAACCGTGGATTCGAGGGTTGGTACTTTTCCTTGATGATATGGGATTGCGAAAAAATAATAGGTGAAAAGTTTAGTTTCTCCGTATTACAAAAGCCATCCATTGAATAATATTACTAGTATCGCCTGGTGGATACAGAGGACCCAGAACCCTGATAACGGAACACTATTCCGTCCAAGAAACTCCCAAATCCATGAGTAAATACTTCATAATCTATCCTAAGGGAAGTATGCACCAAGACCTTTTTAATTCTGTTCGTCGAGTAATGCTGGACTGTTTTGTTTAATATGTTGAATCAGGTGAACCTTGCACTGAATGTGCAACAAAAATCCAGCTCCCAGAAACACTGCCTCCTACTCTTCTAAACAGTGTGAAGTCCTTGAAGCAAGTGAAACCTATTCACCAGTGACAACAATATTGGTCCTTTTCATATATTTACTTACACTAGATCTATGATAGATATACACTATCTCAAGATGAAAGCCGCATTGGTTCAGATTGTTTGATGGAGGCATGACTGCATATAGGAAGGTGCGAACTCCAATCAGTTACATGCAAATATCACGAAACTAAACACATGATCACCACTGAGGACTTACTGATGGTGTTCTAACATAAATATGGAATAGGGCTATGACTATTTAGCTTGCGAACCATCTGTTGCACATTTGCGTTTCGGTTCGGGCGTGGTGGCCCGGCAACATTATTTTCTCTGGCTAGTTTGTACAGCACCATTCGGTTTCAGCGACAACGACCACATGCTGAGCGCTAGAATTTTCTCATACAGCGTCGTGGGCACTAAAGCAACAAGGCAATCGCGTGACACACCGAAATGGGTACATTTAAGCTAGATTTACTGATCTTATTTGAAAATTCAGCAGCTCGAAGAGAACCCACTGCTTATCAACATCATAGGGCAAGAAAATAACTAATCCTAAAGATGAAAAGCCATAGAGTTTTGATGGATTGCTGACAGGATCCTAACCGTCTACCAGTGTACGAGCTCGGGTATATTGAGGCTTCCATGGGAAGGTTCTCCTTGTCTATCTCCCCAGCTGAAGAGTAGAAACCAATTTTTCCACTTATTCAAATCATAATATGTTTGACTGTTGTCGTTCGTATTATCTTCCTGACGCATGCCCACTGTACGATAATTCACAAATAATTCAAAAATTAGCGTTAACGAAAACGAATTCTCCGAAATTTCTTCAACCAACCCAAAAGATAATAGGACCGTAGCAAACATTCATTTTTGACTAGCTGCTTTTTTGTTAAAAACACTTGCAAAGAGAAAAATCGAAAAAGGGGTAGATAGAGAAGATATTGACCATAGAGTGCGGTACTAGTAAAATTATTCTGGCAAGGCCATTCAACAGCATCGGATGTGGTTGCAATTAAATCTGCATGTTTGTTCTCAAAGCGGCTTCTGAAGTTACTTTAACTGCCGCAAAAATATGCTAATTACGCACAATCAAGTTACCTGGTGCCTTAAGACCAGAAAACAAAAATTGATTAGTTTATTTTCAACGGATTCATCATCCAATATCAAAGCCCAACTCATCATTGAGAAACCAAGGGAGAACAATACAATTGTATCATCCTCTTCAGAAATCATGGTGATGATCAGCTTGATTTAGATTGATAGCTAGTTTCCAACCACCGAATAGCTGCTATTCCACCGGTCTCAAAATCGCACTACCCCAAATTTACCTTTTGCAATCTTTGTCGGTTAGAAATTCATTCTATATTAAGCCGCTTTTGACATTGACAATATGCCAATCGAATTTGTTCCGTGTACTTGATGTAGGCAAATGTATCAGCTTGGACAGGAAGTTCTCGTAAGTGGGCATGATTGCGCTCGTCATATTGCCAATATCATAAGGGGCACTTTCAACGAAATCAATTGGCCCTACGCCTGTCAGCATCGCTGCCTTACAAAGGAATGAAACACAACAAACTTGTTCAGGAGATTTTTAAACTTGCTACAATAGGTCACTGTCTATTTCAGAGTTGCAAGAAAATGTTTAACATGGCCGTCCAATTTGTCAACTAATCACGGGGTGTCAAGGTAATATTTTGATCGAATGTATTTCTTGTGCACCGTGGTTAAACCTGAGCCATACGGTTGATCTGGCAACGATACACAAGGTGAAATGCGCTTCACAAATACGAAGAATGAACGATAAGGTGACACAAACATTTGCGACTGGTGAGAAATTATTTCACGAGCCGTTTCGCTCAAGTTATTGATAGTTGTTTGCGGGAACTATTGTGACTGTGCTACTAAGTAGCTTGAGACAAAAATACATGGTGAAAATCATTCACGAACAAACACTGCAAGTGATAGAACATTCAACGTAGCAGCAAATTTACCTTCATCATGCGTCCAGTATGGATTAATTCATTTGGTGAGAACTTTCGCACCAGCGCTTCCAGATTTTCGTACACTATGTAACTATCATCATCAGCTTTGAAAAAATAGTCATAATGATCCGCCTGATGATAAAGGGCTTTGTAAGCATCCATCATTTTAGACCAAAGGTAACCATATTTATCAGGTTTTGTTTGGTTGTATTCTGCAGTTAAAAGAAAGAAGAGAAAATTAAATTCTTAGAGAAAATGTTAATCCTCTGGCTTAAATAATCTAGCAAAAACCCAAGAAATGTTAGGTTTTCCTTCCAGAACTTCGTCTCGCTTTAGCCTCGGTCATCTTGATTCGCTGGCAATCAAATCAAAAAATTGGCAGCTATGAGATAATTGCCCCAGCAGCAAGATCAAGCCGTTTTTGGAATCACTGTTACATGCAGAGACTGTTTTGGGCTTAAATAACACCATTAGTTATTCCTAAAAGTGTTAGAGATTCTGGCCACTTTATCATCCTTCTACTCTGAGGAGAGTTCAAACGTCCAACCTCCTGATACTGAACATATGACATTCACTCATGTCATCCATTCTGACTACCCACCAATACTATCGTTGGCTGGCTAAAGGTTTAATGTTGATCTGATCTACTCACTCTAACATCCTAGCTTTGTCGATCAGCCACTGGAGTGAATTTTCATTATTTGGGTCCAGTACCGAATACGTCAATAAACCCAAACGTTTGTGTACCTACAACTGCCTTGTAAAACTGCGAAAGTCAGGGGGTAGTAAAACAGCACCCCCATTTAGAGACCTAGCCTACAGTAAAACGTATCCTACTAGAACTGTTTGCACCTACCAAGAAGTTTTAATTTTGCGTGCTTTGTTGTGCTAATAAACGCCCAGTTCGTGCACCGCCGAGCCCATGTATTTTGCGCATGAATCGCTCTCTTCTCGTAATTGGCCGGAGTGGTGAGCAAGATACAAAAGATCCGTGGTTTTCTGCCGGTCTGTGATTTGTTACCTGAGTCAAGCGTGAAAAGAACCTCTGTACTGCGCGACAGCATACGTTCCACATGGATTGAGCCACATCTCTCGATTATGATGAACGTGGATTTCATTACGATCATGCCAAAGAGGACCATACAGATGTTTCTGCGCTGGGATTTGATTGCATCAAAGTCCACAGGTGGTAACGTAAAGAAATTTTGGACTCCTTTTAAACGTTTAACATTTATCCCCTCTCCAAATCCCATTTATTTGATAAGGATGCGAAATTCTGAAGAAAAATGCAAATGGAAACTACAGTGAGTAAACACTTGGAATGAACTAGTGAGATGCAAATTTCTCATTGGTGTATGTTTGAAGGCATAATTAGAAATTGCACAAATGAGACTGATCAGCCCACCTCCATGGCAAAACCATCGTACATAAGGTTGACTCACGACTAGCAAACTGCAGACACCGACAGAAGTGACGGTTTAGTTAGCCGAAGATAAGAGTGCAGCTAGGACTGACTGTCACCACGAAACTGTTGGCTAACCGTAGCGGCTTCCTCGTTGGATAATCTATTAAACCCGCAAAGTCATCGAATCGTCACCTCATACGCAGATTGAGGTGGTACTCGCCTACAATTGGTTGAACAGACCCACTTGCGTGACGGCTGTTAGAGGGACATCGTAATGTCTTATATTCGCAAACCATGGAATGTGGCTAGCCACAAACATCCAAGGGCAGTCGGGAAGGAACAGGAAGCCTAATTAGTTCATGGAGAATTTAACCGACTGGGATAGTGTATTTTTGAACCAGTGCGAGAAATTGTCCGTGAAATTGCAGCAGAACACCGTTACCGGGCACCAGTTCAGCCGGGAAACAAATCAGAACAGTGGAGCTAGCAACAAACGAGGTTTAGTTGAGTGTCTACTCAGTGTTTCGCAATCGCCGTTCTGATTATGCAGTAGCTGACTTGATGCTGACGGTTAGATCGGCTTTCCCCGTACTTCCTGATGGAAGCACATAGAACAGTTAAACAGAAGTCAAAAGATGGACTGGTATATCTTTATTTGTTTTGAGGTTGTACAAAAAGTCGATCGAGGATGGCCTCCAAGGTAGATTAATGGTAGTAGTGTCTGTTCCACGTACGTAAAATATCAGATTCGATTGTCGTTCTCGGCGTCATCTTTCGGATGAGTCATAGGGAACTGGATATCGCGCTCTGCGTAACACCTGAATCCTGGTGTCATCGTGAATCACCAAACCTCACTAAGCCAGTTAGTGAAATACGTCAGTGTCGGTTTTCATTTTGATGGACTTGAGTGGGTGAGTTAACCATTGATTTAATGCATACCCGTGGATATGAGGCAGTAAAATAGAGCAACGTTAAAATAAAGCACAGAAACCGTTATAAATTAATGCTCAGCTGGGTAAAACATTCTGTAGTGAAGAGGAAATTTTTTTAGTCAACAAGCAGAAGGCAACTGCGGCTAGAGTTAAGTTGTGAAAAAGTACAAGCAAATAGGAGTCTGAAATTTGATCTGGTGGCGAATGTGAGTAGTTAGTTGAAGTTTGTTTCCTAAGAGAAACTGGGAGTCTATGACATTCTGGTAAATGCAATTTTCCCAATGAACAAAGTGTTTGTTCATGTTAGTGTCCACAAGTGCTTATCCTAATCCTCCACGGTATTTCGAATTGTAAGATTCATTCTTCAACTATACCGCGAAAAATAACCAGGCAGTGGAACATCCTACGCTGCAGTGCACATAAAATCATTAAGGTAAAATTTACCTTATACGGAACGAGACCAATCTGAATCGAAAGACAAACCATGATTGATTCCCAGTTTTTCACTACATCCCTTTCGCCATTATGGGTTTCTGGCTGGCTTTAAGCCTCCGTGTCGACTGTGAATGTGCAAGCGTTGCGTGTTTTTAGTTACGCTTACTAGGATTCAATACAATACGAATCAGGACACTTTCAACCCGTTCCGCAGGAAAGCTTGCCTCTTGGAACGTACAAAAGTGTAACCGACGCGCAGTTGGTCATTTGCAGACAACGAGACATCTTCTTATGGAGTTTCTTGGTGGGCCAATAACCAATAAGTCCAACACAAAATCGCAATAATAAGACACGTTCGCAGACCAGCTTTAAACACTTCGAGATTATCTTTCAATTTCGTTATAGAAGTGTGATTTCCATTCTCAGACTAGATGGACGGCGTTATTGCAGCCAATGAATAGGGAAGGAGTGGAGAGTTATCTAAGATATGGGAAGAAAAATGAATAAAACAACCCACCCTGTGGAACAACACAGGTGGCAAAGAGAAAAAAGATCATCGTGAAAAAATCCCCATCGGTGAAGTAATCGAGGGTTACTCTTCAAACATTTGGATCAGTCTTTTTAGTGAAGACTACATTAGACAATATTGATCGAAGCAGTTTAAAAGCAATTTTTTGCGGTTTAAAACACTTTCGATAATTTACACCAGAAAACCGAAGTTATTAAGCAATAACGATATATTGCTTGCATAGTTTGTGGATGATGAAAACCAAAGTAAATCCTCAAACAATTTGATCATTACTGAAGTGCAGACCATGGAACCGCAAGTCCCAGGTCCATTTTTGGGCACCAGGGTTGTTTTAACTAGTCCCCGGACATCAGAACTCCACCCATATAATAAGTGGTCAAGAAAGGTATTAGCCATAGGAACTGAAAGGTTATCAGGACATTTTTTGTGTCATCCAGGACATCGGATTTATCGGTCTATTTTGGAGTAGTTATTGCAGCTCCTTGGCAGGTTCAATAATTGGTCACAGCGTTCGGTTGCAGAAGTAAGTTGTAGATCCACAGTGAGATATCTAGTTGAAATCGGCGTTCTATTTTGCAGTTAGCCGAGCTTTCACATAAGTAAGTGAAACGATTGTTTAAGTTGTGGACCATCATGTTGATGAATAACTTGTTTGAAAGTTTGACATTGAATAGCATGATAAGCTGTTTTGCTTGTCTTATGTTCAAGCGCATTTCTTCATCTCAGCTGTTTGCATGATGACGATGAACACTGTTCCATGAACACCATTTCCAACTGATAACAATGATTAAAGTAACAATTATAATAGTCAATAACGTGTTCATAAATGACAGAAGATTTGTAGCTCAAAGCTACCGAAAAGTAGTCCGTGAAAAGCAGGAAATTGTCTACAAACTGTTAGATTAACTCCATTTCTAACTGAACGAACTTTCGAAACAATCGTCTAAGTTGCTTTGCCGCATGCACCTTTAGACAAATTTAAACCGCAAACTGTCCGTGAATCCCAAGTCTAGTTGAGCATCCAATGAGGTAAAAAAAAATGTACCAAATATCTTAAAGAAAATACAGGAATAACAGAATTTCGCGTTCATCAGTATCGCAAAAACAAAAGTGAGCAATGAACTGGGAGTTAGAGTGCAGATGGACATCTCAACCTGATCCGCAAATGCGGGAAATCTATTCATCGACATACTGTGCGCCAAGTGAGGGCTCAAGACTAGTATGGAATAAAATGATCATGATGATCTCGGCCCTCGGCCTGCTCACAGTGTGATAATTAATTTTCTTAGCCGACCGTGTGTCCGAAACGGCAGTCTGTCTACTATACTTGTTGTTGACCGAACTCGCAACAAATCCACTAGGACGATGGACACCCATGGGACGAATCACCAGGTACAAACTGAATCCATTCAGCTGAATAATCCCACCGAGACTTTCCTCCGAAAAAACTGCTCTTGTGGTATTATAATTTCCAACGTTTGTATGTTTCCTGTGAGGGAATTCTACTGCTTCATCTGTTGATGTTCATAAAAGTGAATACTCTGACATAAAATCGGTTGTCATTTTGGTCGATATTTCCCTATTGTATCAATTTGATTTTTTATAACTAGCTTGAACTCGTTTTTACAATTCGCTGAGGCGGATTTTACAAACAATCATGGATATGGCGACAAACGATGAACATCAAGTTATTCTGGACAGAAAACAATGATTTTGTTCAGAAGAATTGGCGCCAGACGTTGTTCTAACGCTATCACACATTTTGAATTTAGAGCAGACCAGCTTACAAGTTGGCGATGGGTACAAACCTGCATCGTGTTTACATAAAACACAAAAGAACAACATTCGGAGTTCACTTCCTAATAAATAATACAGGCTTTTATACAGAAATAAAGGGGGACGTCATCCGAATTCGAATACTCCTTGTAAAATATTGTACAAAAATGGTCTATACCAATAATGTCAGTTAGGTATTAAAACAGATAGTCTGAAGTGATGCTAAGTGATGCTAAAATTTTGCAGTAGAGACGAGACATTAAAAAACAAGCAATCAGTTCAAGGTAGAGTAGCAGGCTGAGCTTCCCTTTCATTTTATTTACAGGAATAGCATGCCGTCTAGACAATGTTTACATTTCACTGTTTTCATAATACAGAAGTCTGAGGCTGGTTTTATTTTCACTTTGTTTCTTAAGGGAACGTAAGATCCTTAGTGAAGACGTGCTCAGATGAATGAGACAATGATAACAACAATTACATCAACTAGTTACGCCATCCCTAAGCCACAGGAGGCAGAAAAGCTGAAAGGTTTTTGAATCTGCTCTAAAACGGCAGCCTCATCCTTAAACTGATCAAGAAGCGCCGGAATTTGGTTACGAAGAGAATTTGGTGAATGAGCTTTCCAGACTCCATTGTGGTTGTAAACGCGAAAAACGATAAGTATCTTACGTGCAAAAGTAACACCATTCAATAAACTTAAATCACCGAAGCCATTGATGGGAAAAATGGGTTTGAACACAAAAATTAACCGTCTTGGCAACCTGTGTGAGGGTGTGTGAAATTTCACGAACAGAATTTGGATCAGACCCGTCGAGGAAACTTCAAGCGCCGTTTATGGGTGTAAGCTACTCGTAGACAACTCTCCCGTCTAGCCTGAATAACCATATATTTGTCCGAGTAGTCCTACGGAGCACATTGAGAATAGTACCAAGCGTAGAACTAGATCATTTTCACTAATTTGCATTTATGCTATTATATTGCATTGGGCACGATTAACACCGACTTTGTATACTTGCTCACTTGGAACTGCGTGTGTGATCCGCACAAATGGGCGCTTATTCAAGCAGATCTGCGCACACCATCGGGCTTGGGTTAGCACTGGGCCGATCAAAGAATGTACCCGTGAGTCAGGTCACCGAGTGAATGTGGCCGAAAAGTTCCATCTTATCTATCAAGTTTCAAGTAAGTATTCAAAGTTGCTTGAGTGTCTGGTACCGTGAGTTGTAGAAGCTGTGAGTATTCGATTATGCTAGCCTCCGATATGATTCCAGAAACCGTTCGTTCATGTGCTAAAAACTCCCTTGACACACTCCTCCAATTAAAATAATGATAATCAGTATTTTGGTCCAGCTTTAGAGCTCAATAATACGTATTCACTTTTTTCTTTCTATGATTCATCTGCTTTATTCCGCTACCCTGTTTGCTCGTCCCATTTGATACTGGTTTGGTTTTCGTGTCTCGTAATGGCGTGATTAAGGATCAGTGAAAATGAGCTTGCTTGCCACTTGGTTTTATTGTCAGTCTATTCCGTGGGACTTTCTGGACCGTATTCAATGAACCTAACCTTTTCAAAACTGAAGGTGACACTTACTCCTGTTAAATTTATTAATGTGTCTATCTAGAAATCAGCATGCGTCAAAAAGTACTGGACTACTTGAAGGAGGAATCTTGTTGACGTCACCCATGTTTGTCCAGGCCTCCAACGCTCGAGATACCATAACCAATAGAATTGGGGTGCAAGTTTGTAATTTCGTTGAAATTTCTTGACAAACTGACATCGGAGGATCAATCTTTTGTCTCATATGGGTTTTCCGTGGTTCGGAAACAGAATGGAAAGTAGACTGTTTCATTACAAAAGCCTGTAGATACAGAAAGATTCTGTTGCAAGCTTCCCGCTGAACCGTAGGAACTTGATCACAATTTCTCATTGATAACTTTGTACAACGTACTGAGTGAAATGATGCCCTTGAAAACTAAATTTCATCACGACAAGACAATTGGACATCGAGCTCGAATTTGGGTGCCTATTCTCTCAATTCAAACTGTAGTTTGAAAAGCTTGAGTCCACCTTCATGAATATTTGTTACGGATACCGAGGCGGTAGATCAAAAAAAGGACCGTTGACGTTAGAGCCTTTCAGGCGCCTAAGGAAGTTACTAATGGGAAGGTCAGAGGACAAACCCAATGACATCATCGTAAATGCAGAGGAGCAACACCGACTGCGAACATGCACTTCAAGAAAAAAGAATAGTGAAAAAAGGAATACCGAAATCGATAAAGGTGCCGACAATGGTGTTCTTAATAAGTCCACCTACACAACGTAGATGAAAACAGTATTAAATTATTTGTCTAAACTTACGAAATTTCCAAATAAGAAGGACAAATTCGTTCACACAGAGAAATGCACATACGGGTAATGACAGCTGCTGAAACAGCAAGGAATCCTAGATACTGTCAGATACGAAAAGATAATGTCGATTACTACGATAGTTCCCAAACTAAACGGATTGCTTGAGATTTACATTTGAGACTCATTCTGGATATGCGCAACTCCCCCAACATTGGCTATTGGAAGCAAAATTACAGCAAACGAAAGAAGGAACGAAAAGGATGCCGTAGCGCAGGATTGGTCCGACACATCCTAATGCCACCCTGATCTTGTCCCCTAGTTTTTTTCTGTCAAACCAATGAACCACATCTCGGACGATGAACTTATTAGTCCGAGTGGCTGACATTCCGTAGATTGACGTTCCACCAACTGGTTTGTGTATTGAGTAATTTTTAACCTTTGTTATGTACTTTCAATACTACGATAAAA
>LUCM01008045.1:18989-39042 GCA_008360955.1 Fasciolopsis buskii
GGAGGATTAGTTCAAACTCTCTTTTACAGAGTGTAGTAAATGTTCACTCACGACCAGGTACAAAAATAAGAACAGTTCGAAAACTGGGCGTTGTTTAAGCAGATGTTATTCGGAAAATTGATAGTCGAACAGCATCGAACAGACAGATGACTAGTCATGAAGAAAAAACTCAATCACCGGTAGAAAGAAGCAAGTTTGTATTGCTTTATTATTTAGAGATGACCACTTGTTTTAACTGCCAAGCGAAATAGAAATCTTGAATCGTATATCGGATTATACGGTATCCAACAGCCAACAAAAGTTCGTTTCTGCTACAACAGCCACAACGAGTGATTAAAGCTCCCATAATCGCTCAGGATGCCTTGCTGATCTTAATGTCTCACACGTTGTCTATCAGTTCACTCACAGTTGCGGTGACGCATTTGTTAGCGAACGAGTCGGTGTTTGGCTCAACGAGTATCAAGGTAGATACCGAAATGGTTGTCAAAATCGATGAAGCAATAATATGTCACCACATATACTGGAGCATAATCGCCGGCCTTTTCGGCCGCGCAACACCTCGTCGCATCCAGTTCTCTAAATGTTCACTGTTTGCCGATACTGCATGCACTCTACATGGCTTAGAGTGAGATGACACAGTCGTGATTGCTCATTATCTGTATCTGAAAACTTCCTGTTAGTATACCCACAAATGGTCAACCAATGTCATGATCGTTTCATTGTGGTTGCAAAATTAGACCCGGAAACCCTAAGGTTGGGTCGGAAATTTTGTGGCGCATTGCACGGAATCTCATCACAAGGTTGCACGAAAATCAGTATCGTCGAATCGAAGGACCAATCAACGGTGGCTTGATCCGAATCAGAAATATTCACGTTTGACTAAGTAACCAAGTTGCCCCTCAACTTGCACCGGGAATCAAAAGGCGTTTCGTTAAATTACCACTGTGATACAAGTGCAAACAATAGAACCGCAGCATGCCATTCGTTTCATAGAGAGTGTACTCAATTTCTGATCACCTCTCACCTGTCCTCGAACCGGATAAATAGGGCGGGTACCAAGTGAACGTCGCACAATTGGAAGAAAAACCCAAAAAGCCGATTTTCGTTTCAACTG
This sequence comes from Fasciolopsis buskii, assembly GCA_008360955.1. NCBI lineage: Eukaryota > Metazoa > Platyhelminthes > Trematoda > Plagiorchiida > Fasciolidae > Fasciolopsis > Fasciolopsis buskii. Next base: position 20,104 of record LUCM01008045.1, read on the forward strand.
CACTGTTAGCATAAACAGTCCTTTTCAGTCAGATAGGGGACTAATCCGAATGGCGTACAAATTAAAGGAGATGTTTCAGCAGCAAGGTTTGTTTCTCTCGACCGCACTAACTAACGTTTCCGGGTCATTGGATCGGTTTGCTCTACTTCAAATCCTCCATCAGGGTACGCCTTTCTTCACTGCTTAAAATGTCTGTCCTGACTAGTGGTATAAGCGTACTCGTTTTAATTCTTTTGTAAAAATAAGCATTCATTCTTTACAACTAAATCAAGAATTTCCAAGACGTCATTCCGTCCTCATTTCTTTATTCTGTCTAGTTTAACAGACCTCTATTGCGCGAAATTCCTTTGGTTCCAAGTAAACTCAAGACGTCGGTTGTCACTGTTTTTACCATACTACTAACAGTAAAAGTCAGCCGCCAGAAAATATGAATTGTATTCTTGCTATTCTCTGGCAATAACTGCTTTAAATGTATTCACTTCTCATCTAATATTCTCTCGAGTCCCCAATACTAAGCGGTCCCAGTGACCTTCAGCCGTTATCAAGTAGTGGTGAATCTATAAAAAAATTATTGTTCATTGTGTTGGGGCAGTTTAAGCCCAGGACCTTTCTTGAGCGAAATTTTTATTAAATCTGAGTTCCATGAAGTTTACAGACTCAAGATTTTGTCCTTCAGACCTGGAAAGCTAACAGTAACTTAGAAATTTGTCTTCCAATTTGTTACTTTATGCATTCTTACCCTCCGGCCTTACTGTTAAGCCGGACGTCATTTCCATTTTTTAATGAAACGATCCTTGGTGACATCTTCAAATCTTCGAAACACTTGCATGTTGTAATGGAGTTAATGAAGATATACTTGCAATTTCTGTTATTCGAAAACAAGTTGATATCTGTATGAAATTACCAACTGGCTTTCTGTTAAACCTTAAACACTGTGTTCACGCCAGATTCACCCGGCCATGTTACGACTCTTCAAATCATCTTATCATTAAGATCCCCTTTCGTAACTCCGCGTACGGAACTAGCATTATTCATTGTTTGCCGTTTGCAAGTAAATTGCCAACAGATGTTAAGGGACCCAGAGTTCATCTCTACTGAAGTCACACTTAGTTACGGATATTTGTTATCTTATATTAGTCCATACCAATGCTTTTATTATTTATCCAGTGAGCATGAGTGGCATGTATTACCTTTCCTATCCCCTGTTTGAGGTGAAAATTTACATTCATCTGAGTGCCTCGAACTGCTGACTTGACTTTCCACTGAAAATTTGAACAGTCAGAGAATCAGTTTTGAGATGTAACAAATTGCATTGCAATGATTACCAGCGAAAAACAACAAAAGAAAAAAAACCGACCCACAAAACATTGGCAGTTCTTTGAACATCACTCACCCTTGATTTAGGCTGGATATTGAGAACCGGCGGGGCGTACGCACTCCTCTATCAAACAAATCAAGCAATGCACACTGGTGATTCGAGGTGTACATATTTAAGGTATACAAAATGTCAAACACTCATTGTTCATTTGATCTTGTGTGAAAAACAAAACAAAAGAACCGGGAGAATCGATGTCTGCAAGAACCAATTAATGTGTGTTATACAATGTTTCCTTGATGTATAGAAGTTTTTAATTTTATACAATAAGACAACGAACCACTGGGGTAATAGTAGAAACGAAAATGTGAGATTTTATCATTGGTTTATGCGGTTGTGTTTGTAGAAACCTGAGATGGCGATATCGATTGGTAGGTTGTTGATAGGAGCTACTTTATTGCGCAATGCGAAGTGGGAGAACACAATGTTTTTGGTTTGTAATTCTGTTTTTATATTCATTTTAAGTGATGACAGTTAGTTAGCGTCTATTTTGAATGCATCCTGTTGCAGTTTTTAATCATGTTACAAAATGATAGGACGCCCAGAGCTTTCAGTGATTTGTCTTCTCTTTGGTTGGCACTCGTAATCCGAAGGTTTTACTCCAGCAGCACGGACTCATTTTGTTTATTTGTATACGTGAAATATGAGTTTTAAGAAAAACAATTTGAAGTAAAGTAGAACGGAACTATAGAAAAAAAGACAAATTTGGAAATTTTGAACCTCCCACTCATCATGGGGAACAGTGAGCATCGTGAACATCTGGTTCAGCTGTTTAAGGAGTCATTAGTTGAGATAACCCAATTTTGCAAACTGCACTGACCTACGGACAACATTAATAGCCGTTAGTCTAGCATGCATACAAAAGAATTTTCCATTTAGTGCATACCGAAACTAATTATCAGCGAAAGTGCGTCATTCATAATACAAGGTCAACTCCTGGAAGCAGCTTTGAAAGTCTTCCGGTGTAACCAGTCATTGCTTCAGAACGATACATTAGTAGCCTTGTGTATGGACAACTGGAAGAAAAGTTTAATTCATTTTGGTCAAATTTAGCCGTCAAGGCAGACGTAATTAAACTGGAAGCTCAGACTGTCCAACTTTTGGTATTCGTACAAACCTGTAGTTTGTAAACATACGACGCGAGATGAGGCCGTGCCCCTCGAATGGCTGCTCTACAATTCCTTGATCTCTAGAATGGTTAGTCAGCATTATTTCCATATCTTCACTAAGTCGTCTGGAACTTGTTATTCGAAGGAAATTTAATCCAAATTGACACTGCAACGTCATCCTCCTTGTCCTTTTGTACACGTTCGCTGAAATCGTCCTGGCCAGGAAATGCAAGTGTGCTGGCTGGCAGGTAGCTCTTGATGGCACAATGCCAAGCTAGATGATGGTTCGGATACTGATTACTATTAACATCACATTTTCATTTTCAAAAATACCAGTCAGACAATGTTTTGATCTCTCAGATCCACTCAAACACATGAATTCTTGGCATTCAAGGACCCTGGCTCAATGAAACTGTTGACGCTAACCTGGTTCTCACTGGGAACTTTCAGTGAACACGTCGAGACAGAGTACAATGCAAGCAACGGGCGGGTGGCGTTGTTGCAATCTACGACGGTAACGGTGCTGACTGTGTGATGGTTCAATATCATCCCAAATTCCCCGTTATCGTGGTACAATAATTAGTAATCTGAATAGTACTCCGTTATGTTCTACAAATGATATTGATTTACTTTATGATGCTTTTATCCCTGTCATTGTGCCGCTATTGTCTGATTGTGCGTTGTCGTTGGCAATCATGCCCCCACCCATGACTTACTCTCTACAAGAAGCAGTGCAATTACAGACACCAATCACCCACAAACCTGACATTTTTCGTTTACGATTGCATTTGCACGTTTCGTCCAGCGATCACTCTCCCGTTTCTGTGCGAATTACCGCTTATCCCCGCTCTGCTTGCCATTCATTTGACAGAACGAAACAGATCAAGTCTAACACAAAAGATCAATATCACTCAGCTATCTCCGTGTTTCAATGATTTATGTTTTTATACGATCTTCTTGATTTTATTCTGAATACTACCTTTCCAACCACAACTATTCACAAAGACAATGAGTGCTGTTTTTGACTTACGCTGTCCCAATAGAAGTGGCTTTCTTAACAACGGCAGGATTGCTTTACATCTACCTAACTCTCTCAGACGATTGAAATAAATCGCCTTTAAAATTTGTGATCGAGGTGCTGTAAAACACCACCCAGCCGCGGTCAAACAGGATATAAAATGCTTGGACTCCTCCTTTATTAGTAAAATTTCTTGACATAGTATCAGGCCCCTATTTGAGAAACGTTCTCGGTCTCTGATTTGATGCCAACAATCGGAATGACGCACTCCTTCACTCGTACTCCGATAAATTTTCGTCCAATGCGATGCCTATCATCCCAGCAGTTGTACCTTCCTCTTCAGCTGAATTTTTCAAGCTTTTTTGATTCTTCAAAACTGTACCTGAAGTTGTTCCAAACGCTCTATCTTTCCCTTTATTCAAATCAAGAACAAATTCTCTTCTGGATGTTTTGACTGCGCTCGTTGACACAGCCTTTGCGACCGGTGCTATCCCAGATTCTTGGAAATATGCAACTGTTGTTCCCACCCCAAACACAACCTCGGGCATCTCATCAAAGGAATTCCATCCCTTGCCACTAATTCTCCCGCGCTCAAATTAAATAAACATGCTGTCCTCAGTGCTCTGTGTTCTTTGCTTGTTATCCTTCATGACCCGTTCCAGTTGGCATATAAGCCAAATAGGTGCACTCTGGATGCACTCTGCTCGTCCTGGTATTTTGATTCTAAAAGTTCAGACAGCATTTGGAATCAGTACGAAGTATACTTTTAGATTATCCTCCCATCTTCGACTAGGTTAGTCATTCCCTCCTTTCTAAGCTTGATTCTTCTGGGTGTCCCGTTTCCATGCTATTGTGGATCAAATACTACTTTTCCAATAGAGCTTAGTGAACGGGACTTCGTTATCAATTACCCAGTCCCTTAGCCAACAATAACGGAGTTCTTCTAGGAGCTGTTATTTCGCCATATATTTTCCCTACTTACCTGTCTACCGATCCACCTGTTAATTTTCTCATCTGTGCTGATGACGTTGCACTGTCAGTCAAGTTCCAGTCAGTCGGACTTGGACTCTCGTACCGGAAATTTACGTTATATTTCATTCTTTTCTTCTCAGTTTGGCCTTCTAAATAAATCTAAATGTTTTGGGTGCACTTTGATCGTTTTTCATTCGCCTATCCTCAACGGACATTCGGCATTTGGCACTGTTCCCTTCTGTAAAGTGCAACACAATACAGACATATTTTTGATGAGGAAATGAGAAAGGTCTTACCTATAGCCTGCTTGTCATCACGACTCACTGCGCAAATTCACACTCGCTTCGGTCAAAAGAGCATAAGAATAGTGAACTAAAAATTAAATGCCATGTATTAATTCTAACTGAATCGTATGAAAGCTGAAGCCTCACCGCGAAATGTGGACCAGGAACGTTTCAGCCCAATCATAATTATCCATAAGTTTCTCTTACGCAAACCATAGATAGCTAACCAGGTTTGCGAATTTTCCTTGGTGCGGTTAAAGATGTCCGTTATATGGCGTTGGTGATCACTAAATACTCTTATGATCTCTAGGGTCACAGTCAACTGCAGCCAATCTTTGCACAAATTGTTCAATATTTCTGGAGTTGGATGTTAATGTCTGATTATCTTTAACCCTATCCTGATGTCATTTGAACCGGACATCGAATATGATTGAACAAGTCACTTCATAGAAAACAAGAGAATTCTAAGACAGAAGGTTTTTCAATGGTTTTCGGAACTTCAGTCACCGAAATTTCACATTTCTGGTAATTTCAAATTATATGTCTATTTCTGCTCAGTGCGTGCTTGGGATCTACTTTTCGCGATATCCTGCAGCCGGCATTTTCGAAATCGATGTCTGCCTTCCAATCGCGTAATCACCCCCAAGTCGGTATTTTCCAAATTGTTTTGCAGTATCTGATGGGAACTTTGTTTCCCGCAGTTTTGTCTGTGGACTGAATGAACACACTCGCACACCCAAACAAACAAACATATAAGCCTATAAACACATAAACACATTCACAGGACCCCAAAAGAAATACAGAAGGGCGAACAAGTTGTCTGTCTTAAGTTCCAACACACACGACGATGGCAGATCTTGGAGGTCTTTAAAATTGTTTTTCTGGGTTATTCGTGGACAGAAAATTGGGGTTTTACTTCCAAGCAATCAAGAACAGGATGGTGTTACTTAAAAAACTAAATCATTTCATGACAATAAAACTGGGCATAGGATTATTTTACGTTCCCTCAAGTTTCTAGTAAACGACTGCTGTTTACGAGGAAACGTGTCGTAATCGGCATAACACGAACTACAGGTAGATCGATGATCCGATTTTCCTTATTTTTCTTCTATTACTTTCTCCACCGTTAGAACCATCGGCTATTTGAATAGAGAACGAAAGGAATTGCGCCGGCCCGCCTTTCAGTGACGGGCAGTTTCACAAAAACTCCACGACTATCGTAGTCGAAACCTGCTTCAAGGTGGAACAAGACAGGGTTCGTGGCCCCACAGAGATTGTACCGATGCTTTAAGATTCGCCGCTGAGTGAAGATATGGTCATCACCACCCCGGGCGCGATGAAAACTGGTTTTATTTTCAAGCGCACAGCATTCGTAGGCACTTGACACCCGGCAGAGAGCAACCGCCAGAACAATTTAGACACCATAATTATCACAATAATTCCTTTGTGATTTGCAAACGTAGGTCAGCCAACCTCTCATAAATCGGTACGGCCAACCTTCGAAATCTGATTTGATTTCTAAATCGACGAACGAGCATTATTTCTCGCCTCCTGTGGTTGACCGAAATCCTCTCTGTCATCAGCGATGCTGATTTTCTGTCTTAACGAAATGATTGCTGAACGATATTCACTGAATGGATCAGTGGTCTAGCCGATAAAGGTACAAGCACCCAGTGGGTTGTGCATTTGGTTAACATCTGAGCTAACCGTTCTGTTCGGTTCACCTGATTTGCCTGCAACGAACAGTTGGAATGCAATCGTGCGTGGAGTTACTAACTCTCTCAGTCACTTCAGTTGAGAATTGACCATCCGGTGGTTTTCAAGGCCAGCACATCTGTTTACCTTAACCGCAGTCTGTGAAAAATTTGAGCAAGAATTTTACTGACAAGACGTCCACCTGTAAACCAACCAGCCTATAAATTATTGATGTTTGCTGACCATAACTTTACAGTTCCGACAGTATTAAACAACAGTCACAGGACCCATTCATGAAGTCAGTGGAATATCGACCAAAAACATATTTCGAAAAGTAGCAGTCATAAAATGCAGTAGTGCGCGTGTTGTTAGGCTAGGCAAACAGATGTGCTACGGCTGTTGACTGATCGATTCGAATGGGCCAAGTGAAGGTGCGAAGAAAACCATTGATAACACTCTTGTGGGACGGCGGGTAGAGTGATTTACCAAGAAAATGAGCGCGATTATCCAGTCATGTGATCAACACAATACTTCATGAAATGGGTAGTGTTGCTTAACTGTTCATTTAAAAAGGATTGCAAATTGGAGGGTATTCAAAAATCACTCTCCAAGACCTTCATTGTTTGCGTAATTGAGGACTGGGGATTAATTTGCACCGTCTTGGGGATATTTTCTGGTGCAGATGAATTTCGGCATCTCGGTCTCTACCTTCGGATCGTCGAGTAATTCTTGTCTCAAATATGTGCCGACATAATAGATGAGAAATTCCACTACGTATTCCATCGGTCCATTCATATAATGCATTGAAACCAGATGCTGACTGTATGATTTCTGGCGATAAGAGGAGAAAATCGGAAACGCGTATTCATGAATCTGGACTGGCCAAGACACATACTTCATTCTGGCTATACATCTGAACAGATACTTGGCTTACCCAGTTCGGTTTTCGCCCAGAAGTGAAACGCAAATGTCTTCGGGAAATCATGTAATCTAGATCTTGGTTGAAAAATAGCTCAGTTTGATTGGATTCCAAACACCTGTACTGAGCCACGCCAACTGCACGTGCACAATCAGCTAAGGATGGGAAGGAGTGCAAAATTTCCCAAAGAATCCTTGACCTGAACGGTTATCAAGTAAATGGTAACAAGAAAAAAGCATTCTGCCTGGAAATAAGAACTGTTTCATGCCTTGAATGGCATGATATACTATCAGGCTGTTGCAAGAACTGGTAGGTGTGGTCGGTGGAAAAATTAAGCGTGGTTGGCCTTCGGTTGTCGTAATGAACGGAATATTTCGGCCAGCAACTACGTTTTGCTTTATAGAATTATGGTATATAGTAATCGTTAAATTATTTTCTGCGTCATGAGTTAGACCAAATTTGAATTTAAACCTGCTAATTAAATGACACAATCAGGGCAAAAAGATTGTGCATGGGAGACATTCTTGAGGATATTCATCGAAAATGGCTACTCAGTTCGATTATTTGATAAGATAATGGAGATAGAAAGGGAAATTCCAAGGAGGATGGTGGTGGAGTGAAAGCCAGTACACATTGCTCTGCCATCCATAGGTGACACGCTAAAAGATATTACGCGAAGAAGGTTGGCTGGTGCTATCAGCAAGATATTTTAGACAGACAGGCTTCAAATCCTTCTTAAATGCTGACCCGTGGTGTCAGTACGGTTGACAGGCAAGGTTCCTGATTCTGTAGCCCCGTTTTGCCTATTCATTCACATGTTCTCACATCACGACCGGGAGCGTGTCTAAACACGTTTGTGAGGACTACCGTGCATGGTTGCGCATTGGAATAACTAAGTCACTCAATAGCGCAGTGGTTCCAGACTCACCTCAGACTAACCATACCGTGAATGTGGCCCAAGCACTTTGAACTTTGCTTAAGGTCCGGAATCAACAGAAGAATCAAAGAAGCTGTTACGATCCGTCTTCACAATCCTTCAGTGTGCGATAAAAACAACTTGTGATTGCCCTTCAGCTCCTCTGGCTCACCCTCCACCTCACTGCAAACCCTAGACTAAACAATAATTGATACAACACGATCATCCGTTTCTCGGAGCATCATTGATCCCGTCCCACACACAGGTCAATAGCGTAGCTAATCTACTTCTAAATTACGTCTAATGATTAAGAATGAATCCGGTATGAATACAATCATTGCAAGTGAGGATGAGGCAACTCTCGTCTGTGATTAAATATATATCTAGTGAGACATTTCATATCGCCCGCAAAGAGTCGGGTGAAGATGAGTCCATTGGGACAGTGATATGAGTCTCCAAATAGCTGAGGTTGATTAAAAGAAAAATCTGAGGTGCACACAGGACAATTTGCAGATGATGAAAATGGAGGCAGGAAGGACAAGAAAATGAGACCCGAAATTAAGGATGGCGTTGTTCCTTGCGCACGTGGTTTGAGTCACCGTGTTTTTGTATTTGTCTGTGTCTCGACCAAGCCATGTTTTCAGTTGTTTACACATGAGGTCCATAGCAAGGAGGAATAATTCAGCCAAACCGAATGTGGTCACTGTTCAGAGTCGGCGATACGACTGTGTAAAAAAACAGTAGGTCTGAAGATGAGAATAAACACTGTCTTATCGTAATTAGCTTAACTATGACCAATGATAACAAGACAGAAACCGATTTTCAATGATGAGACGAGCATATGAAACACTCTGATTTAATACGATGAAGTCGTAGACCAAGTAACACTTCCAAAATTAGTTGCCCGTTTCCATTCCGACTTCATCAAAAGGGTGTTGAAGTTTTAAATCAGTTGATGACATTTGTGCATTTGCGATCCAAAGATCCATGCAGGATGGGTATCCTAGGTCGAGAAAACAACCATGTCCAGCGGGAAGAGAATAGACAAGTTCCAACAGTATCTTGCTTGGTCCATATTTGGTTTTGGATAACCAGCCAATTACCCCATGAAGAAGTCATTCTGTTAAGCAATGTGAAAAAGTCCTTGTCAGTCAAAAGCCTCCATTCGATTTAAGGTGTAATTCTTCCGGCTACTGCCGGCTGCTGAAAAACTCCTACGTCGCTGGGTAGCTATCACTAGCTCAAAGCTTATTTAACTTCCTGTTTCATCTGCTTTGACGGTTGCATAAAGAAGAGGAGGATTAGAAACAATAGTGGAAAGTTTATTAGCACATCAGGCACAGCAAAAGAGAGGAATAAAAGCAACGAGTCCTCATATGCCAGTTCGGAAGAAGCTCCCTGGGAGTGGTAACGACTCACTACCTTATATGGCAAATGTTTAAAGCTAAGGCTTTATCTATAATTCCTGAAGAGAAACCATTTCTGCAGAGTGGGGAATCTCAACGAGGAATCTTATTGACCTCGGCCTTCCGGCCTAGGGACCAGGAGGAATGGTATCAATAGTTGTGGCCTAACACATCTTTATAAAGACATTATTAATGGAATAAACTGAACGCTCTGCTTGAGCATAGTTGTTCGCTTCACTTGGCTGCTTCACATGTTCACATACGAAGAAGATGGTGAAAAAGCTTTCCTAACTAGAAATGTCAATGCTTTTGAGATAGAACCATGCTGCGTCTTCGAAACGCACACAATTTCTCACTTCCGCAATCACTATTCATAGCCTAGATACAACCACCGTCTCTTTTCTCACTCTTGCTGTCTCAGGTGGTCTGATTTGGAGTGTTCCTGGTCATCATGGAGTCCAGATCGCTCTGAGCACGAGAGCCAAGATGGCACTGTTAGACTGGATCCCAGGCAACATTCGTTTATCTGGAATTGTTCTTGCTCCTAGCAATCCTTCTTTGCCCCTTCTAGTTGTACACCCACACACCGGGTACAGATTTTCTGAGATTGATAAAGAGTTATACCAGATTACCGCGACTGTTCGTTCAACGGGCGTTTTGGCTTTTGTTGGGGTTTTAAGGAGCAAGTTAGCTGTTTGGAACAGACAGAAAGACGTATCGGAAGCCAAGTTGTCACGACCGTAGACCGTTTCTGGCACGTACGGAATTTCGTCATTTTCGGCGATATCGGTTCACTTAGCACCCTCGATCTTCTCCTAGCCTCTGACTCAGATTGGTCATGTTGTCATTGATCACCGGTGTCGTGGTAAAATCATGGATCGTCGGTCACTCTGGTCCACGTCTAGGGAATATGGATTGCACACTGTTCTCTATTGGCTTTTTACGCCTAGCCTGTTCTCGAACCAACACGAAAACCATCCATCTAACTCAGCTGGTTCTAGATGACAATCTCCACAATGAATTCCAGTATGAATCTCTAAGCCGTACGCTTTACAACCAAATGCTTGTAATCCGAGCGGAAGTTAAGAGCAGATTAAAAATCCCATATGTGTAGCTTCAGATATCAAGCGGGAACTTAGGTCACCGGCATCCCACAAGTAATGGATGTCTTCATTTTTTCTGTTATACGTTTACAATCCTGTCTCCCTTGATGCTGCCCTCAATGCCATACACAAGCGGTTGGGACTTCAGCTCACCAGGAGCCTGAGAAGCAATATAGGACATTGGTGGTAAGGAAATTTGGGGGAGTAAAGAAAACTGGGTCATCAGGAGTAACGACATGCTTTGCCAACGGACTGTGACTGATGGCCCACTAAACAGGGAGTAATTTAGATGTTAATGGAATCCAAGGATTTATTACCTCGTCTTTTGTGGAATTCTAACAATTGATTTTGACGTTTAGGGTGCAAACGACTCACTTCAAGTTGATGTGACATATTGAGTCTATTCTCAAGAGTGCCGTCTAATGTGTTGTGTAAAACAGTTGGAAGAGTAGTTTATCTTGGAACGACTGTCACCTTGTCTGACGTTTCAAGTCTGTTTTCATTTTCACCCGGAATGTTTTCCAGGATGTGCATTTTCTATTCCGCATTTACCCAAACCTGGAAAACCACAATCTCTTGAATGGATTAATCACGCTCGCAGCCGTTCTATCTTCGTGAAAAACAGTGTACCGCCAGTGGTTCTGCTGACCCAGCCAAACATCCCGACAACATTTAGTACAAGCTGGAAACAAATGCATATTCGCTATGCAGAAAATGAAAAGACATTTGAAACCTCACAACGCCTAGTGATTCGTCCAATCCGTTGCCAGTGGCAGGGCATTCCTGTCCCTCGTAACTTTTGCTCTTCCAACTAGCCCCAGTGACATTCCTGGCTGTCTGGTCTCCCATCACGCTGATAAGGCCAAGGTATTACCTCCAGGTTTGCCTGTATTCTGTCCGGGCCACTCCTTCGCCTTCCTATCATGTTTTTACTCGTCATTTGTCGTTATAACTTTCACAAAACTTCTTAAATTTTTTTGTAATTTTTCCAAACATTACTTTGCCCCATACATCGTCCCAAAAATGTACGCCCCGGAATTAGCCCGTCATTACGACATCTTTCCCTCGATCAAAACACTTTCCCGTATTCGTGAATAAAATCCAAGCATTTTCCCTATTCCGAAACAGGGCAATTTCTGTGACCACAAACATCGTCTCATCATCTTTACTTTTGTGCCTCTGAAGAATTTGAAACTACTGTACCCATACACTTGTAGCCATTCCTTGAACGTGCAGGTTTTCTGAGTGATTGTCAGTATGAGTCATTTCGACGGGTACCTACTTGATGTTATGTCACTCTCCCTTTCGGCTGCACTCGATGAACTTGGGACGTCAGGGAATTCGATCGAACTTTTCACGGAGGGTTCGCAAACCCTACCTATTTCAATGTCTCCAAAGTTTTCTTATTTCATATTCAATCTGTTTTATTCTACCCAAATGACTTGTCACTCGAAGTCCCTGTGTTTCAGTGAATCACGTTCATTGATGTGCTTGTTCATAATTTGTTGTTTTGTTTGTCTTCATTTGTGTCATTATGTATCTCTCTTGTTGCACGGAATGGTAGTTCCCTGTTCCACATCGACTGGTAAAAGGAGGTGAACAGTGATCTGTTTCATGTCTCTAAACGTTGCAATGATTCCTCACATAAGATTCACTTTAAAGCTTTTCAGTGGATTCCTTGGCAGATATCGTGCAGCTAAGCAACATATTCATGTTGACTACCATGAAACTTTCTTGAACGAAATATCGCACTTTAGCTATGAGTTATCCATATTCCAGAGGCCCAGTGAGAAATCTGTCACTTCGAATTTCCTAAGTGCCCAGCTTTCGAAGATTTTCAGCTACTGGTTGTCATCATGTGTCAACGCCATTACAATGCTCCCAATAAAACAAAATAGTTACAAATCCCGCGCAAACGAAAAAAAAACGCCTTGAAAGCAGTGACTGCTGGCATTTTTGATGAACTCGATCTCCAGGTTGAAAATTTCTTGGTGTGAAACGTTTACCCAGGAATCATGCACTGCACACTAATATGGCATAGTTTCTTTAGAAATTATCTTTCCTCAAAGAAATGAACTGAAATCATCGAAGGACACTGTATTGAACAAGTCAGGTAAAAATTCCCACCAATCTCCTAATTCTACTGGAGACTCGTTATACCTTAGAAAATATCTTCCAAACCGATTTTAATCCTGTCTGATTTTCAGTTTGTCAATGCCAACCTTAATGCTTCGGAGCCATTTTTAGATAGCAATGGTTCCGGTGAAGAAGAAACCTACAAATGAAGTTCGAAAGATGAAAAGCTTTTTAACAAAAGCCATCCTCGTAACAAGCACGGGCACTTCCCCAGTAAGTGGCGTTGACAATTAGCGTGTATGATCGGATACTAGGTTCTAATACGCGTATAGTGCATTTAGATTTAATTGCACTTAGTTCTGGTAACAATTACAATTTGCATTTGGTTTGCTTTCTGGTACTCCTTTCTTCTCACCTGTTCGATGTTGTTGAATCGCAATCTCTACGCCTTCAACAATGGCATTTCACAAGGTAGCGCCCTCGTAGATCAGAGTAGAGATTGAAGGCAAACATGTCTTCAGTGAATTCATTCGCATGCCCATATTTTCATATTTATTTGGGGACAGTTAATAAAAACAAGAAGGAAAAAAATTAAAAAGGCAAAATGACAGATTCAGCCAGTATAAATAAAAAACATATAGAGGCTGTGAATGAATTAGTTATTTTCGCAAAAAAACAGTTAGATTACTTTATGTCAAAAGTTAAGTTGCTTGGGTAACTTTAAGTCACCTGCATGACATCGTAGGTTTGTCGCCAGGGAAGTTGTAAAGATTGGACTATTTTTGTTACGAACAGAGTTTGTACTTACATAGAAGAATGATGGTTGCTTACGCAGTTGGCAATAGGTGAATCCCAATTGTTTTTGATGCGTGTTGTAGAACTCGGTGAGTAGTTGGAAAAGCAGACTGAAAGTCCAGCAATTGAGCCGTCTCTACCATGTCTAAGCCAAAGTGGTTTGTACTCTGATGCCTTTCGATAAATACGCTGTCCGACCTATGGCACTGACATTACAAATACACTTGAAATGATAAGTAATCATGGATCAGGTCAAAGAGAGTTTCATGGTTTTTTCTGCCTAGAAACTTTTGAGAATTACGGAACACATCAGATTTTGGCGGCTCTGAAAATTGCTTTGACTGTGGCACTTAGCAAGAGATCACATAATTTTACCTCAAAGTCAAAGTCTTCGGCGGTTGCACGTCATGTCCAACTGGACTTCTCTCCCTCATGTGATCCATAGGTATATAGTTGATGGCTTGCTTACTGTCGGGAATATTATCGAGCCCCTGCTTTTTATTAATCCAAGTGTATGGTCATAATTTGTTTGGGGCAACCAGAGTTCGCGCGTTTTGTTAGCGTAACCGTTTCTTTTATTAGAAGTACCTACATTAGGCACTCATACAAGCAGAATTTGTGTGGTTCACATTTCGAAATTCCTGGTCATGTTCTGAGTCCGTCGCAGGACACACGTACGATGTGAAGTTGAGGAATTCGCACTGGAAATTCAAATAGAATGCATCTGGTGGCGCAATAAATTCAGTTCAGTTTTTATGACCATTAACCATTACTTAAACGTGCTCTACCGTTGGTTGTTGTCTCACAGCATCATCTGTGCAAGTAGCATAAAGAACAATGGATAGTGAGAGATCGACTATACAATAATAAGTTGAACAACCATAGAGGAAAAATATTTCGAACGCATTAACCCCATGGATTGCGGGAGCTTCCATAATACCTCTGTCCATGAACGGCATGCATGTTTAGCTATCATTCATTAACTCGCTGTATTATCACTGCCTCGTGGAAAACATTTCAGATTCTATATTGTCTTTATATTTGAAGCAATTCATGACTACAATTGTACGATTCTGCCAAATCCGTGTGCTGAACGCTGTCCAACACAGCAATGTGACTGGGGCGCAAATTTGCCGGGAAATTCGAAATTAATTTTCAATCATCCAAAACCCATAGTCCCACCCGAAAGATATCAAAAAATGTTTTCCAAATGAAGTAATAGTAGTAGCAGCAGTAATAGTAGTAGTAGTAGTAGTAGTAGTAGTAGTAGTAGTAGTAGTACTAGTAGTAGTAGTAGTAGTACTAGTAGTAGTAGTAGTAGTAGTGATTACACCCGACTGGAATCCTGCTCTCATCGCGGTGACTTCCATTTGGAGGATTTTAGCACAATCCAAAGCTAGGAATACTGATGATGAACCAATCTGCAACCTTGTAGCAGTAGGGCAACAAGACATCCAAGGAATAACAGAACCACTAAATGCATGGTACAGATCTTTTTTTGTTGATTTTTCTCGGTATAGTGCATAGTTAAGTACATAATAAAAGCTTTCCCAACTAATACATAAAACAACGAATTATGTAACTAAACATGCCCGAAGTCTCAAAAATAAGTACTTAAACTTTATATCTCAGTTTCTTTTATTGACAGTGTTCTCGGTAGTCAAATTTTATGGGTAAAATCTCTTAGACTGAATCGAACTTTATCACACTCACACACAGTTAGCGGCTCTAATCCAATGGAGGCAGCCGGTGAGACGCGGCTAAGTGAGCGTTTTAATGTAGCGAACCAATTGCGTGTCAGTTCAACCAAACCAAAATAATACTATGGAAACTAATGTGGTTGGCTGTAGTACGGTGTGATTTTATGAAACAATCCAACCTCATGGGTCTCCGTTGTTTGCGGGAGCCATCGACTGGCATGCAAGATTGTCATCAATTCGTAAAAAATCACTCGCAATCTAGCTTCAGCATTGATCAGGGGCAGGACGGGGCAGGAAGACACATGTACACGTAAACAGCCTCTTTTCATTGTGCATTTTATCTTGTATTGATTGTATTTCCGGCCAACTGTGACTTATTCTATCAACAGCCATGGATCTACGCACTTGATTACTGGTGAGTGAGTTCTGCTTTGGCTTAACTATCGTACATCCGGTTCGTTGCGTTACAACGCTGACTGCATCTTAACTTGCTGGCTCCTTTCGTTGGACTATCGCCGGTGACTATGTGCAAGTGTGATAGAACAACTCAATCTGGAGGATTTTACAGCTAACCCATCATCAGTTTGACCAACTTTTAACCGCCAGCGGCAATGTTAGCAAAACGGTGAGACGTAGACTTTTTCATTCATATCTGGCGATGAACATCATAATATATAAACATGTATTATTGTGGACATACCTAAGCGAGTGTCTTCTGGTCCATCTGCCAAATTACACTTCTCTGTTCTATCGTTTGAATTTATTCCACGATCGACCGTAGCTTTCAAGGCTTCACGCGACAAAATATATCCCGAACCCCCGGAAAAAAATTGAGGGCTTTTACCATCCTAAATCAATCGGTACAAAGATGAAACTCAATAAGATTAATTTATACTGGAATAACATGATCGCCACAAACTGGTCAAATTTCAACATTTCAACTAACTACTCTTAAGAAAACAGTGCTGCCTGATTATTAATATGAATGAAAACTAGAAATTAATTCTACTGTGAGTCAAAATTGAAAGCTTGCAATTATAAATGACCAGTTAAAGAATAGTACACTTTCCCTTGCAGATGGGCAAATGATACACTTACCCGCAACAGAAGACCGGTGTGAATGAGCTGATCTGATGAAAACTGGCTGACCAGAGCCTCCAGGTTTTCGTACAACAAATAAGTATCGTCATCACCTTTGAAAACGTAGTCATATTGATCCACTTGACGATAAACTGCTTTGTATGCATCTTTCATTTTGGCCCAAAGGTATCTGTATGCGTCTGGTTTCGTTTGGTTATATTCTGAAACGAGAGATATGTCGACCAGTGTACCTTCCTGGATTCAATTGTGATATAAACTTCTTGCAAAGCCGAAGTTACAGAGGACTTCCTCAGCTGGAAGCCTTCGAACTCATGGTACGGATACGGTTAACTATCAAACAACCACCAAAACAAACCATCGAGATTCCCTTTAGTCCGCAGCCAGTGCATATGTGCACCCCGATCACTGGTCCCAACGAGAGACACGTGCTGAACTAAAACATGATAAGAGCAAAGTGTTCCCAGATTGAAAGTTATTTATGTCTTGCTCTAAAGCTAAATTGGATTTGAAATCATACGTTTCTCGACCAAACATTCTATCAAAGTAGACCGTCACAATTCAACTAACACGAAATAAATCAGTCCTATCAGAAGAATTGGTGACCAAGCCTGCTAGAACAGAACGTGAATCAAATAAAATGACCAAGTATAAATCTATTACGTCAGATTTCCTGAAGTCGTGAATTTACCGGGTATTGCCATTCCTATTATTGTATTTGCGTGTATAAAACCCGAACATGAATCTGAATGTCTGCTGTTAATTTTCTCTGTAATGAAATCACTCCAATCACAGGAGCCCATATTTTGGCTGCCACGGAAAACCGATATAAAAAGGTACGTTTGTTCTCTGATAAATTATGAAATTTTCTTTTAGTAACTCGAGTTATTTCACTTATTTGCAGTATTACGCGTTAGTGCCCAACGGCGAGTGAATATCTACAGCTTGGGTGTTGAAGCTGACAAAAGACAGAACAGAACAACGATAGCCCTCAGAACCGGTTTTTTCATGTACTGACAAATCCAATGAAAATGTTTAACTACATCGTGAGGATACGGCTGGCTAGTTAAGCAGCAATCAATAATCCGTACCAATTAATATCGTTCGTTTACCACACGGATAATATAAAACAATGGTAAAAGAACCAGACCTCAATGAAACACCGTTCGTTAAATGCCTGTGTAGCTGTCTCTGTAATATCGGTCTTAGTAAATAAGTGACAATAGACCTAAGCTGTTTAGGATTTATCACTTTTCTCATTGACTTAGAGTCTCAAGATTCCAGGGAAGCAGTCCTTCTCTTCACAGAAGGTATCATCGTTAAAATGAGACAGTACAGTGTTTTGAACTCACCGAGAAGTCTTAATTTCGAGTGCTTCGTTGTGCTAATAAATGACCAGTTTGTGCATCGCCGGGCCCATGTATTCTGTGTGTGGATTGCTTTTTTGTCGTAGTTACCAGGATGGGTGAGCAAGATACAAAGGATCCGTGGTTTGTTGTACTCCTGTAATTCCTTATCCTTGCCATATGGAATATTTCCAGAGTGCACCAGGAGTTGTTTCACATACGCCGAGTCAAACCCTTTGAGTATGATCAGCATGGACTTCATTGTGATCATACCAAAAATAATCATGCATAATTTCCGTCTTAGGAGTTTCACTCTATCACTGTCTGCAGAAGAGATCAACAGAGATTTCGCGGAACCTCCGTTCGCATGTGCAGCACTTACCGCCAAAAACGATCCTTTTTGATAAAATTGATACCTGATAAGCCTAAATAACAATTTAATTGAGAGTGTATAAATAAACAATCTTCCCAAAATATGAGAATGCACTGGAGGGGTCCTCAGTTTTCAGTGAAGATCATCAAAGTGTAAGAACCGTAGAATCTTTACACATGCACCCATAAGTATATTTATAAAGAACGTTGCGTAAGCACTGTTTGATGACAAGAAGACAGCCAAAAATGGCGCTACGTAGTGAGTAGCAAGAAATGAGCGTATGGTGTCGGTGACTTGCGGGGACACATGGTATAAGTATTTCATTGAACACACATACAAGCAATGAAATAACCTACTCGTCTGCAATATTTACACGACCTCTCTCTCTATGCATATATATTTATATATATATATATTTCTCACCAGAATCGAATCTGTAGCAACAGGAGTGTGCAAGGAAGCTCTTCGTCGAAGAGTCCACAGAAGAATCACAACTGTGATTCGTTGATAATTTTTTGTCAGTTGGGCTGAGCCAACCTTACGCATCCAGATACTACTTCCTGCTTCTATATATACATACGTATACTCTGGGGCGTTCTGCCCTCGTTCCTAAGGTTGGCTTAGCCCAACTGACAAAGAATTATCAACGAATCACAGTCGTGATTCTTCTGTGGTCTCTTCGACGAAGAGCTTCCATGCACACTCCTGTTGCTACAGATTCGATTCTGGTGAGAAATATATATATATATATATA